>JAGFNQ010004451.1:130522-177982 GCA_024364735.1 Boesenbergia rotunda
TATTTTTAAAAAATCATATTTTTTTATTTTTAAAAAATAATTTGTTTCGTTCTCTAATTTTTTAAAAAATATTATATTTTTTTGGAAAACACACTAAAAAATACAAACCAAACATATTTTCTAAAAAACAATATTTTCTATTTTTTAAAAAATAATTTTTAGATTTTTTTAATTTTTTAGAAAAAAAACAGATGTGTAAAATATAAATTAAACATCATTTTTCAAAAATCGTAAGCTTCATTTGGTACATATATTTTCTGTTTTCATTTACAATAGTAAAAATGATTTTTAAAAAAATTTATTTGGTTTGTATTTTCTATTAGAAAAAGATATAATATTTTTAAAAAAAATTAAGAATGAAATAAAATTATTTTATGAAAAATAAGAAAATATAATTTTTTTAAAAAATGTAAATCAGACGCTCCGTATTTTCTAAAAAAATTGCAAACGAACAAAAGTTAAAATCAAATAGTACCAAGTTTTTCGTAATTTCAATTCCATCTTAAATATAATTTAAATAATTTAATTAAAATATGGCTATTTCATAATTATATATATATAATTTTTTAAAAAATATTTAATTTTTTTAATTAATATATTTTATATTTAAAAATATTGAAAATATAATGATACAGCAATATACGATTTTGAAATCAAATAGTTCTAATTCAGAGTCAAAACTTTGATACCTCGAGATTGTAAACCATGAAATGAACACAAATTCTTTGTACATTCATCGTAAAGCTCCTATCGATTCTTATCTTTGACTAAAATAGTTCATACAGGTTTCGAGGGCACACATTTTCTATAGAACAATATGTTTTTTTTACTAGGAGCATCATGCGTGAAAGAGAACCTTTACAGCTACAACCTTATTTAAGTCTATGATCCATAAGGCTTGTATCGAATAGGGGTGCAAATGAATTAAATCATGCAAATTATTCATGAGTGGCTCGGTCAAAACTCGACTCGAGCTCAAAATTGACCAAGATCAAGCCGGCTCATTTAATATTCAAATAGAGCCGATCTTGAGCTCACTTAATACTAACTCGAGGGCTTGTCAAGCTCTATCAAATCAGACTATATATAGTGTATTATTTTTATTTTTTTTGCTGAGCCCTATCAAGCTAGGCTATTTTGATTCTAGCTCTGGCTCGAGTTCGAAAGTTTGATTTTAATTCAAACATTTTGAGCCGAGCTCGGCTCGAGTCTACAACTAGATGGTCAAGTCAAACTCAAACTTACAAGCTCAATCAATCTCAAGCCGAGCCTCTTAGGAATCTGAACGGATCGCACAAAGTGAACATAGAAATATGACAAATGGATCCTCTGTCCTCAATCCCTGTGTCTTGTATTCCAAAATCGTCGACGATGGCCGACGATTCATCTGATTATCGATCGGACATTACCAAAGGCCTCTGATCGTCATTCCGAATCAAACGATACCTAGGAGAATAATAAATCGATCAAGATCGTCACAATTACAATCTCTCCGAATTCGATGATGAATCCGACGAAATCATAATTGAGATGATCCTCGACGAATTTATCGTACTCCCAAAATATAATTTAATTTGGACGAATCGTCATAGATGACTATGGGACACCCGACAGATGGACAGATAATTTCCTCTCAAAATATGACTATATAATGTCTTGACAGTTCCGGAGATAATATTTCAGCAGCACTTTTCACCAATATGATCCATTGTCAAAAGCCGATTGGAAGCCCAGGGGGAAAATCCCCAAGAAAGTGCAAGCAAACTTTTAAGAGTAACATATGCATTATTTCTGATGCAAATACATTGATAGGTTTCCAGTAGCTATGTCATCCTCTGATAGTCGTCAAATCTTACATGAACAAACATGCTTGCCCATTTAGATGTAGACATTGGAATCAAGTAGTCACCTTCATCTAGATCAGTTAAGGGGAGTTTCCGAGATGATGATACTTGCACGTTTTGCAGAATCAGGTTTATTAGCTCTCCGAGCTATAAGAAGTTCCAGCAATAGAAAGACCATCTTCTTGCTTGCGTTTGATCTCGTAGGCCCATTCGAGTCCAGGACAGTAATGGAGGGGTGGATTGAACCGGTTGTCATTCATGTCTGGTGGCAGGAATGCGCCATTTTCAACGAGGAACTTGATAGCTTTCTTATTTCTTTCCTTGGCTGCAATATGGAGAGGAGTCCCTGATTCATCAGAACAAAGTACACAAATGAGAGGCTATTAGTACAGCAGCAAGCACATCTTCAAGATTTGTTAAATATACAGAACTTAGAGGGCTTTTCTACAAAAGGGCATAAAATTTATAAAAAACACTTTTCTTTCCCCTAATCGCACGATGCTCCTCTTCTCCTCTTTCACTAGGAGCAATCATGACTTGAGAACAGCTAAAACTGATATAAACTACAGCAAATAATAATATACTTTATAATCGAGGTAATAATAATGAACCAATGATTAACTTTAAGTTAATAATGATGAAACATTGATTAACTTTAAGTTAATAATAATGAACCAATGGTTGCTTGATAGGTAGTTCTTTCCATACACCTGACTATATCTCAGATAAGAACACTCTGACACAAGCCTATCATGAAAAACCCAGCTAAAGGAAGTGATAAATTTTGTTAGGCCTGACCATTGACCAAATACTTGAGCCCTAATCAACCTTCTTAACCTACAACTTGATAAGGGAGGGCCTAAATTAAGGTGTCATGTCTGAGAGACATGGGAGAAAAAAGAGAAGACGCTGCCAAAGAAAAAATAACCATCTTGACAGATAGGTCTCCAAGCAAGGAAAGAATCCATGTCAAAACAGCTCATTTATCATTTCAAGACAAAGGGGTGTGTCACAGTAAAAAAGTTCAATAATCTTGAAAAGTAATAGTAATATAGTAGGCTATAGTTCAAGAGAAATCTTACATCCACAAGCTCCCTTTGTTCGTGCATCAATGTTAGCACCCCGCTCCAGTAACTCATCCATAACCTTGATGTGCCCACCTTGTGCGGCAAGATGAAGAGGAGTTACACCATGAGCCTTGGGACCGAAAGTAGTGACATTGACATCCATTCCTCCATCCAAAAGATGCTTGACCTACAAAAGATGAATTGTGACAACAAATCAAATAATCAAGATTCATGCTATAACAGCTAAAAGTACTAATGAAAAATGATGTAAAAAAAGATCTGTCCTACAAAAGATGAATTGTGACAACAAATCAAATAATCGAGATTCATGCTATAACAGCTAAAACTACTAATGAAAAATGACGTAAAAAAAGATCTGTCTAAGATATTCATGCTCAGTATTACCTTCAAACAATAATCTGAAAAATAAATGATTAATGGGCAGATGAATTTATAGCAATACCTATCACCTCATTGTCATCATTATCATCACCAAGTGGCGTTTGTCTCAACTATTTAGATTCAGCTACATGAGTTTTCTCCCTCTACTGAGCACTATGCAAAGCAACACTATTCAAACTAATTATATCAGTTTCTTATCATATCAGCGTTTTTTTTAATCTCTCTACACTTCTCATATTCCACTTTAATAGATTCAACTCTAAAATATATTGCTTGTCTTTGAATGAGTCAATGCCATCTCAACCTATTTTTTCACATTTTATCATCTATTAGAGTCACACCTAATTGCTTTCTGATATTAAATATCTTTTATCTTATCCTTTCTAGAAATGGAATTTATCATAATATAAGTTTTTCTTTGAGCCTATAGGGGGCACAACAATTACATAACACTCCAAAGTTAAGATCTGTATCCTTCATAACAAGGAGATGTCTATAAGTTTGGATCCCAAGATCAATAAGAAAGAATAAGAATGACATAATCCACCTAACAGAAGATCAATGCTGCATAAGGTTATTTTTGTTGAATAAGGAAATCAAATACTCACTAATGTTAGTAACAACGTAGCATAATGGGACCAGGAAACGTTAGAAAAATTTTATGTTACAAGTAAGAACAAACTGCAACAATTAACATCAAAAAAATAATTGTTTAAGAAAATATATTCTAATATTATCCTGTTATGACATACTAATTAAAAAGAATAAAACCTGTAAACCAGATGCAAGAATACATCATTCACATGTAACACAATACGAATATACAACAGGAAGAAGGATGATATGAGTCAACCAGTTCTGTGTTAAGTTAGCAGAAGTTGGCAAAAAAAAAACTAATGATAACTAGCATCTCTACCAACAGATCAAAGCATTTTATAATATTCAAAGAATTTAAACAAGATTGTAAGGGTTATGTTAAATGAAGAATGATAGTTGTTTTAATTTGCTGAATCATATCCTGAAGTTTAGATAAAATGTACCCAGAAATCTATCTAACCACAGATATAATATCCAAAAAAATGAACACTCAAAATCCACACAAAGTGAGTGCTACACATGAATTCATTAAAAAATTCAGAAAATACGAAAAAATAGTTTTCTAATTATATGTATAAGAAGCGATTAACAAGTTACTTGTCAGTAGATGAGTTGAACGGCAAATCAAGGACACCAACCTCTTTCAAGTCACCCTTTCTGGCACCGATGTGTAGCAATGTCCAGCCCCTGTCATCCCTCTCCCTGCTCCGCTGCTTGAAAAGATGTCTACTTGACAAGCAACTCCGAGTCTTCACCTGCTGCTGCTCAGGAGGCATTATCTCAAGATCCCAATTATCAAACACCACGATGAAAAGAAGAAACTACAGTTTTATTTTAGAAAACCACTAGAAACAACAGTCTTCTTTTTGAGCAAAACGAAAACCAAGATCTGGTCCTTCCAAGTAAGCGACAGAAGATGCAAACTCCGAATCGATGCCGAAGCTTTACATAGTAGCAAGGCCAGTCAAGGAAGCAAAGGAACTTAGCGGGAGGCGGAGTAGTTTCCCATGCCGAAGGGTGCGAAAGGATTGAGTCCAGGGCCAAAGGCACGGAGGCTATCGAGGAAAGAGATCGGAGCGATGATACTTGGAGAAAGAATCATAGTTCAAGACGCCTGTTCGCTCCGATCGAATAGCACGAAAAACCCTAAACGGAACTGAAGAACGAAGGCAGCGTTAGAGGAGAAATCGGAGACGCAAGAGATCAAAGGGACGGCCACATAGCTAAGCCGATTTCTAGGGATTGATTCTTCCCTGGACTCCGTCCGAACAAAAAGTTCTTATAGGTGTCGTGGAAAACAAAAACCCGAATCAAGCGGTCGGACCGGTTCTTATGATCACTGCGGGCCGTGAATCAGAGATGTAATGGGCCTTGCAGGTCGACCGGCTCATCCGAGCATCAATTTATTATGTTAAAAATTCAAAGAATGTTCAAAAATATCGTATAAAGTTTTTTTTAATAAACGGATATTTTCTCATGATTTTATTATGTAAATATCTCTAGATTTCATGTTATTATAGATTTAATGTTATTATAGAAACTATTGGATAGCTACTATAATACGTAAAAACTACTCGATAGTTGTTATAATATATTTAAAATAAATAATGCGGTTTATAATATAATTGAACTTGTAATGTAATCCAGATTACATGTTGTTGTCCTTGTAATACAGATTACAACGCTTTTAATTAGCTTTTGTAATGCAGATTATATTACATTACTATTTTAAAACTGTACCAAACAAAGTAATTAATCTTGTAATGTAATCCTGATTATATTATAAGGTTGATTACCTCTCACCAAACATAGTTGTTCCGGAAGGAATCGATGTTAACAGTTAGTCATCAGAGTTCAGCCCACGATGATGACGAGAGAGGAAGTGCTTCCATCCTGCGAGATTAACACGAGCGTTAAGGGGAACACACCGGAGGTTGTCCTGCGGATCCTACTCCAACACTTAAGTCAGTGTCTGAGTCTTTTAGATGGAAGGAAATAAGGAAAAACGTGTGTAAGAATGAACGTAACCCCTTTACCTGGGGTGTTGGAGTACCTTTTATACCTGAGGCGACAGTCACACGTATCCCCACGTTCTTCTTCACGTCCCCTCAATTGTTGGATACTGGATAATCCTTGTAACAGTCCTCGCAGTCATTAAATCTGGGTCGTTGCGATAATTAAGACTTTAATGACCACGTATTATGTGTTATGATTATTCCGTAATTATTAGTGATGATTATCCACAAACCCGAAGAAAGGGGACAGTTACTTAAGGTTGAGTAATTCTTGGGCTCCGCTCTCTCGAGGTGATCTCGGGGTCCTTTGGCCCGGGGGGTCCCGGGCGTTTATCTTCCCGAGGTGATCTTGAGGATCTGACCTCCCGAGGTGATCTCGGGCGTGTATCCTCCTAAATCGATCTCAAGGGTACCCGAGGTGGTCTCGAGAATCCACCTTCCCGAGGGGATCTCGAGAGTCAAGGATAGAGAATCGTCCAGCCTCGGTAGATCTTACCGCATAGCTTTTTCAGTTCACGTGTCAGTCACGGGGTGTTCAACCATCAATAGTCTTAGGATTTTATAGCATGTAGAAGCTATAAGTAGCTGACACAATGTTAGAAGATATCCAATAGCTGTTATAATGTATTTAGTATACATTTAAGATTTATGTTTTAGGATTGTAATAGTTTCATATAATAACGTAGCCATGAGCTTGATTATATTATTGTTGGAGAGCATCAGAAGTCGATCACTTGTGTCCGAAAACAATGTCAATAGTGATAATGGTGATTGGTAGTCATCAACATACATTTGAAGGGCAACAGCTCAATATATTTACTTACCCTAAACCCTAAAAATTACTGAATTATATTGGATATTAACCTGAAAGTTGCTATACTATACTGGACTTGACTCCATATATAAACCTTAAATCATAAATATTTTTGAGCTATACTAAGTATCAACCTGACTGTTGTTGGGTTGCACTGGGCTACCCTAGCTACGCCCTTAGTGATGTAGTAGTTTTTATAACTATCTAAAATGATTTTGATAAAATTTAAATAATTTAAATATATTGATAAATAATATTTTTGATATAATAGTGTTTAGAGATCGTAAATCTAAATTATAAATCTTAATCTTATATTAAATACGTAGTTTTTACAGACGAAAGGGTATTTTTGATAATTTTACATTAAATACGTAGTTTTCACGGACGAATGGATATTTTTGAAAAAAAAAATTATGAGAGGGATGTGCATTTATTTATTTATTGGAAAAAAAAGTATGCCTTGCGATGATATGTAAAATTTGAGATGCCGTATATATTATTGTTTAAGCTATTTTAATAAAATTATGTAAGTGGGTAATATTTTTCAAAAAGATATATAATAAATTATTATCCGGACAAATGATTCCTTAAATTTTTAATAGGGGACGCAATAAAGTCACAAGCCACAACGGTCGCATATCGAACCAGATAACAACAATAATATAATAATAGCGTAATAATAACTTTACGATTTTACCCTTGATCTTCTTAAAGCCCTCACTCCGCCCCTCTTCTTCCTCCCGTCATCTCTCTCATGGCTTCTTCCTTTCCTCGATTCTCCGGCATAGGCGAGGATGGCCACGCCGCGGCCGTCGACGCCATCATCGCCGAGGCTTCCGATCTCTGCGCCCTCGAGCAGATCGCCGCTCTCAACACCGCCCACATCTCCGACTCCAACCTCCTGCCCTCCCATCTCGAATCCCGATTCCGCAAGCTCAAGTCCCTCCCCGCTTCGCTCCCCAACCCCTCCGCGACCCTTACACCTCCTGTCCCTCCCGAGGAAGGGGATGATAAGGAGAATTTCTCGGATCCCCCTAAAGTGAATCGCGCCCAGACCTTGCCCGTCCCGAAACCAGACGGTTCGATTCCTCGAGAAGAGGATGTTTCACCTACGGAGAAAGAATGTATTACTAGGACTACGAAGGAGAAACTGAAATCGAACTCAGCTTTTGGCTCCTCGCCCTCGTTCTTGGCCGATTCCTCCAGGGAGTCTTCGCCTTCGCCGCCGCGGCAGAGGTGCTGTCTGTGTTTCTCGCCAAAGAGGGCCCAGAGGAAGAGTAAGGGAGACGATATTCTATCAGAGCTAGGCATCCCGTCGCTGAAGGAGGAGCACCTAAAGTTGAAGAAGGCTTTGAAGGAGCAGGAGAAGATGTCGCGGGAGACGGAAAAGATAGTGAAGTGGGTGAAAAAGGCATCAGCAAGGATGAACTCGGGCTCGGCTGATGATTTGCTGAGCGATGCTGAGGACGAAGAGCTCAAGTGACCCGACTCATATAAGAAATCGGTCAGTATTTCTTTTATTTTTCAGCTGAAGACAATCGTATCCAATCTTGGTGTTTTTTCCCCTACTTTTTTCAAGTGCAGAAAAATGTAATAGAAGAAACATATATCTGATCTTTAACGATAGCAAATAGATGAATAAATTCTTGCAAATCATATCAATTGTCATGACATTGTTAATACATTTCTGTTTCTGTAAGTGTTTGATTATTCTACTGAGAAAAATTGTTAACTAAACGTCACATTTTGTGAGAAACAGATTGTAGACTGCTAGAACTTGGAGGTCCTCCCTCTGAACTTTGTTTCTTTCAACTACCAACTAACTACTTGAGAAGTTTAGTATGGGATCTCAGCAGTTTCAAGAAGTTTCTACCAATAATCTAATATTTCTTGTCACTGAACCAAACTTAGAAATTTAAGTGAATCTTGAGCTTAATCTTCAAGTTACGCAATCTTCTATAGATAAAACATACTCTAAGGCTTGTTAAATTCTTCTAAACATAACACAAATACAATCTGTGTAAAATTATTATTTCAGTTAATCTTGTTTTTGATTATTTATCCACCAATTATGTACTTTGTTTGCCAATTGAACACATGTAGGTATCACATTCCTTGTCCAAAGATCCTCAGATATCATGCTTTGAGACTTCATTTGTTTTCTATGAAGATGTTATACCAATTAAGAATCCAGAAGTGGAATTTTCGGTAGTTAGGATGCCAGCTTGTACACTAACAGTCCTCAGGTTGATCCTGTACAAATGGGCCTATGTATGAATGTCTAGTAACCAGGAAATTTCAGGATTCAAAATGATTTTTTCATGTATAAAAATGACAATGCATGCATGAAATCAGCATTCTGTGAAAATTGGTATCCTGATTTCTTTTACAGAATTTTGTCTCACTTAGTAGATGATTCGACAGTGAACTGTGGACCACATGCAGATTTGCAACTGGAGAATAGTATGATTTAGGTTTGTATCTTGTAACATACGCAGTATAGCTGACCAAAAATCTTGTATGCTAACTTGGTTGAAGAGTTAATGGTAGGTAGCTACTTGTTCCTTGCATGATAACAAGGTGTCCTAACAATATCTCAAGAACTCCTTGTCAGTGGTATCATTGATACTGAGCCTTATGCTCGATATGATGGACTGAAACTGCGTGAGGTTAGTCAATAAGGGGAAGCTTCAGCCACTAATGTTGTCCTTTTTTACCAATACTATTTTGCATCATTCATCTTGGTATAGGTTAGCCATAACCCCACTATTTAAGCTAAACTACAAGTAGTTTGATAATCGAGTTCATACTACAGTTAAACATTTTTTTTTGTAACTTGCATCTTGCACAAAGTGTTATGTATGAAATGGTATGCTTACAATGCACTGTTTTCGATGATCGAGTTCAGACAACAGAACCCTATGCCCATAAAGTGTCTTTTGTACCAGGTTGATCCTTAGGAGTCTTTGGTCTTTTTTGGGTTGAAAGAGTACTTTGTTTTTGAGTCTGGACATTTATGGCCTTGTGCATGGTTAGCCGAACATTAGTAGAATTGAATTGGTGCTTCCATTCATGTTCTCAAATATGTATATGTATTCACGTTCCATGCTACGTATCTACCTGTCTATCTGTTTTGTTGTGTTGATGAGATCTTTCTACTCTTTAGCACATGAAATCGATGCTTGTAGAGAACAAATTCTTCCAATTGCAACCCGTACGTCCTTGCTTTCAGTAGGTTGAGTTAAACAACTCATCAGCTAAAGTTTCTGTATCTGGGAACTCTGGAATGGCAGCATTTGTAGTTCCTTCAGTTCATCTTTTGCTACCATCTCCTTGCCCCATCACATAAGATGCATGCTTTTCATCTGGTGCACCCCACTGAGCTATCAAATTTATATTATTGAAGAGGCATTAGTGTAAAACAAACTGATTGAATTGAACCATAGTGTCAATTAAAATTCAACTCTAGGCATGATAACAGGTGAATGCTTTATCGAGTCGAGAAAGGCACAGGAAAATCTTTTCAATATCATACATAAAATTTCAACAATATTCTACTTAAGAATTTTAGGGTCCTGGGAATAGGAAGTAATTATGCCCATATTACTGCCAATGGCATTGTAAAACTGTCTCAAATTAGAGCAAGACAACATTAATCAGGGGCAAATAAGGATAAACAAAAGAAAGACAACTTACATAAATGTTCTAGTGATGTCTCCACAGGAGCAGCAATGGAGCATGAGAAGAAAGTGCAAATTAGCCTCAATACAATGAATAGGCATGATGATGTCTTTGTTTTGTTGGACATCTCAAGCATCCAAAGGAGAAAAATGACTATCAATCAAAGTATTCACTACGTAGTTGAATTATTTACAAAGGGGCAGCATGCCATATAATACAACATGCCCTTGCACATTAAATTTAACATTAATTCCATAATATACAAAGTAATAAATAAGATTTCAACATCTGGAACTCGAACAATATTAGGTCGCCTTCGATGTCGTAGAAACCCAAGAAATCAAATCAACGAAAGGAACAGACGATGTAAGAAACGAGATTGAAAGGGGAAAAAAAATGTTCCAAAGGCGAAACGTCGATCTGACCTCCAATCATCGAGATCTGCAAATGAGCAGCCGGGAAAAGGAGGAGGAAGGGGGGAGGGCGCGGAGATCGTCACTCTCGCCTCCGATTCAGTTGATGCAAGGCGGGAAGCAGCTCGTTCGCCGGCGCCGGCGGATCCCGACGTTCCCGACCTGCACCAAGCGAACCAGAGGCGACCGCGACAGCGAGGAGAACCATCCGAAAAGCGTCGAGAAAGGGCGACCGCGCACCCTCAACTCGAGTTTAGATCTGGCCCGGGACGGGCGGTGCTATTTATGAGAATCAAGAGTGAGCGAGATTGCGACACGTAGAATCAGGAAACTGCCTCGGCATCCAACGGCTCCTCTGACCGCTGAATCCATGACAGCCAATATCACTGTCAAATCTCAGGCCAAGTAGCCATCGTGGCGGCTCTTTAAAGACAGTCTCAATAATACAAAATATGAAATAATGCAAAATAATATTTATAAACTCGGCTCCTCTCGCTTGAGCAAGAAAATTATACGACGATGATAGAATTGTAGGCGTGATTTCAAAATTACGTTGAACACGTGAATAAGGACAGATTCCTCTGACCAGTGTTCGTGATAGGAATAAGGCACAGTGATGAATGCAATGCCAGAGCGGGCAGAGAGGGAGAGAGCGCATGTGCCGCCAGTAACATCGCAGCGAGTCAGAGTTAGTTTGTCTTTTGCCCGCAGCGCGGTGCTCATCTTCTTTGCAAACATGCACGAGAGTTTAAGCCATTGCTTGGCTCGTAAGGATTGGTTTGTCCCAGCTCGGGGAGGAATAACTGATCCACGACCTTCGGTCACATGGCTGAAGTCGGCTCAAACTTTTTTCTTATGCCACGGGCTGATTGATTAATGAGGTTTTTCAATCTCGGACGATTGATTTGGTCTCACGGAAATTTTTCATTGACCGTCAAGGTAAATCAGAAATCGATTGCGATGAGCGATTTAGAAGCCTTGCGTTCTAGGGTTCGCGTCCTATTTTAAAAAAAAAATCTTACAAATACGCCGTAGATAGGAATGTTAAATTCATTTAACTATTTTTGATTTAATTTTCAATTATGTCTCTTTTATAGAATTTTGATTTTTGAAATGGGATGCGTATCATTTACTACGAATACTTTCAAATTTATTCTAACGATTGATGAGAAATTTCTATTGAACCGGATCGATCACTCCAGATTTAATGCTACTTGATTCATCGTCTAAATTACTAAATTAAAATAAAATTTTGAAATTATCTTTATTCACATGTTAAATGATTAGAATATCACATCAATGATTATATTCTTGACTACTCACTGCCCAGAATCTCCCGTGCGACATGGTCGAAGTCGAGGGCGACACGTGGCCAACGATCCGACCATACAACTCCATTGATGTCCCCTCTAACACTTGACCTCGCTTCGCTCGGCCACCTAACCAGTTCGGATCCTCTACGCCGAAAACTCCCTGCGCCTCTGTGCCGAGCAGAAAACGACAAAAAAAGTCGCGTGCGTTGCGCGTGACTTCGCCCACTCGTTCACACATCCAAAGACTTCGCCCACTCGAGCAGAAAACTAATCCCTCGCGTGCCCTAATCCCTTGCCGCCTCTCCTGCTCTCCCAGAGTCCCTGCTCGCCGGCGCGCACGCGCCTTTTGCGAAGTCACCTGCTCTCCCAGACTTCGCCGCCTCTCCTGCTCTCTCAGCGTCCCTGCTCGCCGGCGCGCACGCGCCTTTTGCGAAGTCTCCTGCTCTCCCAGACTTCGCCGCCTCTCCTGCTCTCCGCGCGCACGCGCCTTTTGCGAAGTCTCCTGCTCTCCAACCTTCGGCGTCGGCGTCGTCTCACGCGTGGAAGCTCCGCCCCCCTTTTTCCCGTTTCCCCGTCGGCGTCGTCTCCTGAGGGCCGACTGATCGGATCCCTGCCCTCCGGCGAAGTCGAGAGGGGCGGAGGTCGAGAGGACAAGAATAGCGTCGGCGGCGGTGAGAAGGAAGAGAAACGCGGGGTTGGAGCGGTTCGCCGTGGTAAAATGCTCCTGCGATCCGCAGCGAGACTTCAAGGAGTCGATGGTGGAAATGATCTGGCAGAAGGGAATCGGGCGGCCGGAGGAGCTGGAGAGCTTGCTCGCCTGCTACCTCTCCCTCAACTCCGACGAGCATCACGACGTCATCGTCAAGGTGTTCCGCCAGGTCTGGTTCGAGCTCAACCCGGAGCGACTCCTCGCCGAACCAGACCGACAACGCTCTTGACTTCACTGTAATTTTAACTCTCCTCCATAATTAAAATAGTAATTAAATATATTTTTATCTTCTAATTTTACGATATAAAAAAATTCCAATCAAATTCATCAAAAACTGAACAAATTTACATAAAAAAAAAGTTCATTCTGGTGTAGTAGTAATAAGAAAATTAAAATTTGAATCTCAAATGCTGGTTAATATTTCGATACTAACCAATCTACTTTCTAAATTAATCGAAAACAAAAGCCATATGTATGCTAAGTATTGAAGATGAACTAAATATATCAGAGGTATCTATCTACGTTCATATGATCATATATACAGGAAAACATTCTGAGAGTTATGATACAGAACTAGGATTAGGTTTTCTATGCTGAAGTGAGATTCTTCTTCATATCGGGTGAAAAGGGATCGACTCTTTTCCTGTCGCACCATGTGTTTCCTTGATTGCCTTCCGAATCTCTTCTAGTCGACTGAGCTTCCTTCGTATCGAAAGAGCCTGGAATTTCAGTGAGAAACTGCTCCCAGAATACATCATTTGCACCGGCAGCCACTGCTGAGGTTGTGGTCGTGCAAACATCTCTTGATGAATCAACCTCAGTAGAATTGGGCTCCAAATTCACATCGATCTCGGAGAACTTGCTACCCGAATCCACTTCCTTTCCGATCGCCGGAACAGAAGGAGTCTCTACGATGCTCGTTGATTCTTGTATCTCCGGCGATGAAGCAAGCAGTCTCGGCGCCGATGAGGCAATTGTCTTGGAGATGATCATGTTATTATCGTAGGGTATGTCGTCCCCGGATGCTTGACTAACACCTCTAAAGAAATTCTCAAGTGAATTCAGAGACGATTCCATCATCTCGAACGGCTCCATGTCGAATGCTTGCACCGGCTGTTCTTCACCGTAGATTTCGTCGTCATTTGAGTAGTCGATTCGCGGCAATTTCCTCTTCTTGGTGTGAAATTCATCCAAGTGTTGGACAAAGTTAGAAAGGAAGCCAGCAGGGTTTTGAATGGCCCTGGTCAAGAAGGACACCAGCCCCTTCTGCCTGTGCCCAAGAACCTGCAATCTTTCCTCCAAAGCCTGCAATTGGCATTCCAACTCGCAGTGCTTCTGCGTGTGCCTCTGGATCTCACTCAAAAGCCTCCTCTTTTCAAGCTTGAGCCTCTCGATCTCTTCCTCGAGCTCTCGCTTATCGATCGAGGAATTCAAATGGGCGGCGGCGAGGGAATGGCTATGGATTGGCTTGCGTCGGTGTATGTTCTTCAAGAGGTGTCTCTGTCCTCGCACAAAGTCCTCGTTTGCGAACTCCCATTGATCGGGGTCTACTTTCCTGAAACCCTAGAGCAAACATGAAACAGCACCTCAATTCTCTTCGAACAGCAAGAAGAACATTGGGAAGAAAACACAGTTATGGATTTTTGACAGATTGAAGCAATTCAACAAACACAAAGCCGGCGAGATTTCCGGATCGATGAATGAACATAGAAGATGAGCACCTCAATTCTCTTCGAACAACAACAAGAACATTAGAGGAAAACACAGATATGGATGTTCAACCAATTGAGGCAATTTAACAAACACAAAGCCAGCGAGAGTTCCGGATCGATGAATGAACAGAGGAGATGATCTCGAGGTGGTTTTGATGGGAAGATTGTTTTTCCACTTGCGTAAGTGTTGAGCTGTCTGACGAAGCTGGAGAAGTTGTTGTGCTTGAAGTAGCGGGGGAGGAGGATCCGGGAGAAGTCTGGCGCGTTCCAGACGACGAAGCTCGCGTTGCTGGCGCTCCAGGAGACGACGAAGTTCGTCGCCGGGTCGTCCACCATGTCGTACGTCTTGTCGAGAAACGGGAAACTTCGCCGGAGGGCAGGGATCCGATCAGTCGGCCCTCAGGAGACGACGGCGACGGGGAAACGGGAAAAAGGGGAGCGGAGCTTCCACGCGTGAGACGACGCCGACGCTGACGCCGAAGGTTGGAGAGCAGGAGACTTCGCAAAAGGCGCCTGCGCGCGGAGAGCAGGAGAGGCGGCAAAGTCTGGGAGAGCAGGAGACTTTGCAAAAGGCGCGTGCGCGCCGGCGAGCAGGGACGCTGGGAGAGCAGGAGAGGCGGCGAAGTCTGGGAGAGCAGGTGACTTCGCAAAAGGCGCGTGCGCGCCGGCGAGCAGGGATGCTGGGAGAGCAGGAGAGGCGGTGAAGTCTGGGAGAGCAGGTGACTTCGCAAAAGGCGCGTGCGCGCCGGCGAGCAGGGATGCTGGGAGAGCAGGAGAGGCGGCAAGGGATTAGGGCACGCGAGGGATTAGTTTTCTGCTCGAGTGGGCGAAGTCTTTGGATGTGTGAACGAGTGGGCGAAGTCACGCGCAACGCACGCGACTTTTTTTGTCGTTTTCTGCTCGGCACAGAGGCGCAGGGAGTTTTCGGCGTAGAGGATCCGAACCGCCACCTAACTCCCAGCTCTTTACGCCTGCGGCGGACTAGGTGATTGTACAACAACTTGTGTAGCTAGTGTGCTAGTTCACGACAATATTCTTTTCAGTTGATTATATAAGACTAGATGATAATAGATTAAAGGGGATTTTTTTCTTCTCAGATGCAGAGGTCACACTTCTCTCTTATTTCTCATGCATTCCGCGAGTCCAAACATCCAACCCATTTAACCATTGGAGGAATCATGTCTATATCCACTGGCACTTTTTTGAGTCGCATGAGACTGAGGTCCAATAGACCATAGGACAGACGCAACTGGATTTGAGGAGAAAAGGAGAGGAGCGGTCCGGTCCGAGAGCACGGATGGACTCCATCATAGACTTGTCCTTGGACCTCTGATAGGATCTGAATTGGATCCGACCCAGGCCCGTAACTGGGTCAATGGGTTGATTATCCATTAACTTGATTTCTGAACCAATCGGAGGTTCAACTGATTTTTTTTTATTTATTTATAGATGAATGGTTTTAATAAATAAAAAAAAGCATTGGTGGGGGATTGAAGCTCGATAGAAAAGCATCCTAATCAACGAGCCTGTATCAGATTTATAAGCATAGTTAATTATCTAATAATTAATTATAATTTTTCTTTCCGAAAATTGCCTTAAAATTCCTGATCGTAGATCAAACTCTGCCCTCAGTCCCTAGGTCAGAGAAAATGTTTTTTCACTTCTTGTCAAAATCTGATCGGTAATTATAACTCCCTTCTATTTGTGATTTTACTTAATTGCTCATGGTTTTAATTAAAACCCCTTTGTAGCTCAATTTTTCCGTCCAAAACCCCAACTGTCAACGTCTCCTTGCCCTAACTCAGCACCAACTTCCTTCTCTAAATCCAAACTATCGACGAACAAAGCCTTTATTGATACATTGAAGGCCAAAATTGAAGAGGCGATCACACCTTTGCAGTTCATTTTTTCCTCCCGAAGCTTCAACTGCCAACGCCACGCTTTCTTGCCCTAACTCAAAGAAGAGATCACACCTTTGCAGCTCATTTTTTTCCACCCGAAGCCCCAACTGCTAACGCCACGCCTCCTTGCCCTAACTCAAAGATATGATCACACCTTTATCAGTGAGTCTGAGTTTGATCTTTTTCGATTGAATGATTCCGTGAGATTTACATTTAGTTTTTTTGATTTTGTGTATTTCATGATATTTGCGTTTAATTGTTTTGGTTGGTTATCTATTTTATGTCTAACATTTAGGATTTAGTTTAGGGATTTTGTGTGTGTTTTTGGTTGATTATCGATTTGATAGCTAATATTTAGGGTTTAGTTTAAGGATTATGTGTGTGTTTTTGGTTGGCTATCGATTTGATGCCTAATATTTAGGGTTTAGTTTTCTGATTAGGTTTGTATTTTATCTATTTCATAGAGTGGCTTTTTGAAAATTCCTTAGAGTACTCGATTATAAGTGTTTCATGATAAATTATAATGGTTTAGTACTTGAAATAGTTCAATTTTTAGGAATTTTGAGGAAATTACTTAGAGTACTCGATTATAATAGTTTTGTCCTCAATTTTTATATTTTAATGCTTGAATCTAATTATTGTTCAATTTTTTTAGAATGATTTGGAGAAAAAAATTTGCCTTACATTTTTATATGAAAATTGATCTTTAGTTTTTATACTATTGAATAAAATGTTATGTTTTTGTGGATTAGGTCGAAAATGAAATTTGGAACTGGGCCTTGCAACCTTGCATTTTTGGGTAGTTGTAAGTGCAAGAATAAGTTGTTTGTGATTTTAATTTTCAGTGGTTGTAGTTTGCTGGATATATTTGTGAGTCTTGGCAAACTGCGGAGATTACTCCCGAATCTATGATTCTGCAATACATAGCGTCACAGCATAAGATGTACGTGACTTTGAATGACGATGATGATGTCCTGAATATCATACATCCTCATATGTGTTTGAAACTCAGTATGATCGATTTGATGGTAGAGAGTAGAAATGCATACATTGACAACCTAAATTTTGAGAGGTAAAATATATTATATCCCTGTTCATATTTTGGTTTTGATAATATGTTATGTTACTTCTAGCATAAGTGCATATTATATGGTTTATTTGACACTACTAATCTTATTTAAATTCAATATCTTTCATTATGTATGTATGGTATGTATTTATTTTATACTTATTTGTATCTGGTACATCTTAATAATTTTGTATCAAACTGGTAAGGGTTAAGGAGGAACACACACAATCTAGGAGTGATGAGGATTGAGGAGATTGAACAAACCTTGTTGTCGAATACTATAGATGCTTGGATTAATTGCATTCATGGTGAAGGGCAAAAATTCAAGGATGCTGCTGATTTTAGAAGATGTGTTAAAAACTATGCTGTTGCTACAAGATGCTCATTTTTATATAGAAAAATAACAACGAGAAGGTTATTGCTATTTGTAATGAAAGGAGTTGTAGATGGAGAATTTATGCTTCAAAATATAAAGCAGATAGTATATTTGGGATCCGAAAATGTAACCTGCAGCATATATGTGGTGAGAATAATCTACGTACTAAAGGACATCCTAAAGCTGATGCAACTTGGATCGCTAATGTGGTGAAAGATAAATTATGAGAAGAGCCCTCTTATCGCCCTTGTATAATTCAAAAAGACTTGCAACGAGATTATGGGGTAGAGTTAGACTATCGCAAAGTGTGGAAAGGCAAGGAATTAGCGATGCATGATATTCATGGTACAGAAAGGAGATGCTACGATAGGTTAAGATGGTATTGTCATGCTATTCGAGAAACAAATCCTGGCAGTATTACTGAGTGTGAGGTTGATCCCGTAACTAATAAATTTAAATGGCTATTCATTTGTTTTCATGCATATGCAGTTGGTTTTGTTACTGATTGTAGGCCGTTGATTTTTTTGGATGTGACTCATATAAAAAATAAATATAAAGGTAGTATCCTAGTTGCTGTGTCGAAGGATGCCAATGATGATCTTTTCACAATTTCTTATTCGGTAGTGGATGCATAGAATGATGATAATTGGGAATGCTTTTGTTATTTTTTGAGAAGTGTCCTACTTTCATATCAAAGCATTCCATTCAATAAGTTCTCATTTTTCTCCGATAGACACCCTGTAATTATGATGGCAGTTGAGCAACTATTTGTGGGTAGTCACCATGAGTATTGTTTGAGGCATTTAGTGGATAATTTTGTGAAGCAGGTAAATTAATTACCTACTTTTATTTTAAAATTGAATTTGAATTTTATTTTAATACATGTTTTGAATCAAAAAAGATTTTTTTGTCATTATAGGTATTGCGAAGTTATCCAAAACATAACAAAAAATACTGGCCTTCGGTATCCAAGAAAGCTGCATATGCTTCATCTTTGCAGGAGTATGAACAACATATAAAAAATATCATAGACTCCATACCACTTGCCATAGGATTTATTGTACATTCCCAGCCACAAAGTTAGGAAAATACTTTATTTCTTGGTAATAGATGGGGTGTTATGAATAATAACATGGTCAAGTGTTGGAATAATTGGGTTAAACCAGCTCGTTATCTCCCTATTGTGGCTATGGTGGACCACATACGCATACAAATCAAGAACATAATGCATCGGCAACGTGAATCAACAATGGCGATGGTTAAGGAATTAAGTCCCAAAAAGGAGAAGACTATTGTTAGTGTTTAGATTGAATCCCGAAATTTGAAAGTGCATCGGTTATGTAATTGGAGGTTTGAGGTAGTTAATGGCGAAAAATCCTTTGCTGTTGATTTAATTGATAAGAGTTGTTCGTGCAGAGCTTGGCAGATCAATAAGATTACATGCAAGCATGCTTGTGCTGCTATTGAGTCGAAGTCATTATCGTTGTATGAATTCTGTTATCAGTATTTCAAGATTGGAATGTATCGCCAAGCATACAAAGGAATTATTAATCTAATCCCAACTTTTGACATTAATGAGTCAAATCTTGATGAAGGAAATGTAATCAATGCTTCAGATGTTCGCAGTCAGCCAGGTCGTAGGAGGACTAAGAGAATACCATCACAAGTTGAAACACGTGTGTCAAAGTGTTGTCGTTGTCATAAGAAAGGCCACAACAAATGCAACTGCAAAGAAGCTATAAACTAGCTGTTATTCTCAAAATTATGTATGTTTGATTTGTTTGTAAACACTTAGTTTATTTTTACAAACATACTCTATAATTTGTATGGGTAGTCTAATACTTTTTGATATACACTTCCGCAGGAAAAAGAGATTGCTAGAAGGGGAATCAAGCAGGGTCTTACGTTTGAGAAAATAGACATGTTTAAGTGGCAGCATTGGTGATTTACGTATTGGTTCTGGTTGAATGACAACACCTTTGATGGTTCTGTTTTTGAAAAAAATTGTGTAATATGTTTATGAACTTTGTATCACGTGTCATTTATTATTGTGCACTATGGTTGTGTGGTAGAAACTAATGGTTGTATTTATGATTTATGTGACTTTGTATCATGTGTCAGTTATTATTATGTTTATGAACTTTGTTAGGTACTTTGCAATATGTTCAATTCACTTTGGTTGAATTTGTGAGTTTCATGGACAAATTCTGTAAGAAACTTGAGCACAAATTTTGATAAATAAGGTATATGTTATGTTTGATGGTTCTATTTTGTACAAGAATTGGTTTGTCTGAAGTTGATGTGTATTGTTATAGTATATACTATGGTTGTGAAGTGGAAACTTATGATTGTGTTTATAGTTTATGTGACTTTGTATCATATGTTAGTGCCATAATATCCCCAATAACAACCGGCCAAATGTCCCAAAACAAACTCACCCACACTAATTAATGCATAACTTGCGTCCCAATATACTTGAATGTTTGAAAATAGTACCTCATTCGTGGTAATATATACTTGAATCTAAGTTATTTGTGCATGATTTTTTGAGTCATTGAGAACTATAGAGGGAGTCTCGTGCCTGAATACTTAAATTTTGCACAAATATGCTCAATTTGATCATATACATACATGAATTTGGATATTTCGTACCTAATAATGTGGATTATGTACCCTGATCAATTATGTGATGATCAATTATGTGAAGCACTTATTCGAACAATAGTCTCATTAACCTTAATCCATATTATATTATCAATGAAACAAAGAAATATATCCCAAACAGACTCACCCAAACTAATTAATGCATAACTTGCGTCCCAATGTACCTGTAAGTTTGAAAATACTACATAATTCGTGATAATATATACTTGAATTTGAGTCAATTGTGCTTGATTTTTTGAGTCATTGAGAACTAAAGAGGGAGTCTTGTACTTGAATACTCAAATTTTGGACAAATATACTCAATTTGGTCATACACATACTTGAATTTCGATATTTCGTACTTAATAATGCGGATTATGTACCCTAATCAATTATGTCAAGTACTTATTAGAGCAGTAGTGTCATTAACCTTAATCCATATTATATTATCAATGAAACAATGAAATATATCCCAAACAGACTTTCTCACACTAATTAATGCATAACTTGCATCCCAATGTACCTGTAAGTTTGAAAATAGTACCTCATTCGTGGCAATATATACTTGAATTTGAGTCAATTATGCTTGATATTTTGAGCTATTGAGTACTAAAGAGGGAGACTCGTACCTAAATACTCAAATTTTGGACAAATATACTCAATTTGGTCATACACATACTTGAATTTGTTTATTTCATACCTAATAATACGGATTATGTACCCTAATCAATTATGTCAAGCACTTATTAGAGCAGTAGTGTCATTAACCTTAACTCATATTATATTATTAATGAAACAAGGAAATACATCCCAAACAGACTCACCCACACTAATTAATGCATAACTTGCGTCCTAATATACCTGTAAGTTTGAAAATAGTACATCATTCATGGCAATATATACTTGAATCTGAGTCAATTGTGCTTAATTTTTTGAGCCATTGAGAATTAAAGAGGGAATCTCGTGCCTGAATACCCAAATTGTGGATAAGTATACTCAATTAGGTAACACATACTAGAATTTGGATATTTCGTACCTAATTATGAGGATTATGTACCCTGATCAATTATGTCAAGCACTTATTAGAGCAATAGTGTTATTAACCTTAATCCATATTATATTATCAATGAAACAAAGAAATATGTCTTAAACAGACTCACCCACTAATTAATGCATAACTTGAATCTCAATGTACCTGAAAGTTTGAAATTAGTATCTCATTCTTGACAATATATACTTGAATCTGAGTCAATTGTGCTTGATTTTTTGAGCAATTGAGAACTAAAGAGGGAGTCTCGTACCTGAATACTAAAATGTTGGACAAGTATACTCAATTTGATCACACACATACTTGAATTTGGATATTTCGTACCTAATTATGCAGATTATGTACCCTGATCAATTATATCAAACACTTATTAGAGCAATAGTGTCATTAACCTTAATCCATATTATATTATCAATGAAACAAAGAAATATGTCCCAAACAGACTCATCCACACTAATTAATGCATAACTTGAGTCCCAATGTACCTGAAAGTTTGAAATTAATACTTTATTCGTGGCAATATATACTTGAATCTGAGTTAATTGTGCTTGATTTTTTTGAGCCATTGAGAACTAAAGAGGGAGTCTCGTGCCTGAATACTCAAATTGTGGACAAGTATATTCAATTTGGTCACACACATACTTGAATTTGGATTTTTCGTACCTAATTATGCGGATTATGTACCCTGATCAATTATGTCAACCAATTAACCTTAATTCATATCATATTATCATTGAAACAAGAAAATATGTCAAAAAAATACACCTACACCAACCTCTTCTAGAATTTGATTATAGGTGTATACCACATCTGGTGATGTCAAATATAGATACATGTATTTTTTTCTTCTACTTCTAAGGTATTGATTCTCATATTAGATGGTCTATATTCATGATAAGCATAATGCTCCATTGTGTATTTTCGATGAAAATAATCATCCTTAGCGATGCTACTGACCACACTACATGTGAAGTAGTGGGTGCCACAATATCCCCAATTAGTGCATAACTTGAGTCCCAATGTACCTGAAAGTTTGAAATTAGGACTTCATTCGTGGCAATATATACTTGAATCTAAGTCAACTGTGCTTGATTTTTTGAGTCATTGAGAACTAAAGAGAGAGTCTCGTGCCTAAATACACAAATTGTGGACAAGTATACTCAATTTGGTCACACACATACTTGAATTTGGATATTTCGTACCTAATAATGCTGATTATGTACCTTGATCAATTATGTCAAGTACTTATTAGAGCAGTAGTGTCATTAACCTTAATCCATATTATATTATCAATGAAATAAGGAAATATGTCCCAAACAGACTCACCCACACTAATTAATGCATAACTTGCGTCCCAATATACCTGAATGTTTGAGAATACTACTTCATTCGTGGCAATATATACTTTAATCTGAGTCAATTGTGCTTGATTTTTTGAGCCATTGAGAACGAAAGAGGGAGTCTCGTACCTGAACACTCAAATTTTGGACAAGTATACTCAATTTGATCACACACATACTTGAATTTGTTTATTTTGTACCTAATAATGCGGATTATGTACCCTGATCAATTATGTCAAGCACTTATTAGAGCTGTAGTGTCATTAACCTTAATCCATATTATATTATTAATTGTGCTTAATTTTATGAGTCAATTCATGCCCAAAAAAAGTCACCTACACCAACCTCTAAAACATCTGTGCACTGGTAGTGTGTCCAAGATTATTAATAGACCTATTGTAGATAGTACTCAATTGGATATAAAAAATACTAAATTTTAGTTTAAATGGTGCTGAATTTAGGTGGTATGATACCTTCTTTTATACTTTTTGTACCTAAAGTTTGCCTAGAGATGCTCTAAAATATATGTACAAGGCTAATCACTAAGCTAACTATATTATAATGAAACATGCATGTGAATAACAACCAACATCTATCTTGACACAATAAAAACTAACAGAATTAGGATCAAAAATTTTTTTACATCAATTTCTTGATAACTAAGCCATAAGTCTGTCATTATTACAGAATAAAAACCAACACTGCTTTACATCTGAATTTGGATCCACAAAAAAATAAATTTTAAACTCCAATACATCTGCTTGAGCATAAGACGCAAAAGACAAGGTATCTTAGTTAAATACATTTTTTAACAATCCATTCTCATCTGATAATATAATTGATGCAACACGAGCTCGATAAGTGTTTATCATCACATCATTTTGAAACCTCCAGATATCATCAGTGTCACAAGATAGACACTCCACCCACATGCATATATAGACACCACAATCTAGGGTTGCGCCTTGATGACAATACTGTTCTTTCAGGACCTCTCACTACCTATGGCAAATCCTCGAAGATGTAACATGCAACCAGCCAAAAAACGCGCCTACTAAAAAGGAAATGCTTTAATACTGTGATCTTAAGACTTATTGGAGTAGAATATTGTCAAACTCACATAAACTTTAGCCATCCCAAATGCAAATGAATCATGATTTGAATTCCACAATCTGAATTTGCCTTCAGATGTTTTAAAAACCAATAAATACTAATGTCATCTATCATTAATTAGGAAAAATAATATATTTACATATTCTAAATAGATCTTCATTTAGTTCCTATAGTTTGCTCCTGGTTGTGGATGTCAATCTCGCAAGGAAAGCTCCATAATCTGTTTTGTGTATCTGCCTATATTTCCCATATTTCTCCAAGTAGTATAACACTTCTTTCTACACATTCAAAATAAGATATAGTCATGTTTTTTAATCTAATAAGAATTAAAAATCAAATATTAACTACCAAATATCTCGATTTGCTTTAAACCTATACATTTGTGCCCATACAGTAAATCTCAAATTCATAAGTTGGACTGTGTTTTTTTCATAATCTTTATATAAACATTTATGATTTGACTATCAACAGACTCACCAAACAAAAAAAAACTAAATGTAGATGCAGTTAAGCTTAGGAACTCATTTTGTCATATGACAACACTACGGGGAGCAAAAAATAACATTACAAAATTGATAAGAAGTGTTTAGAAAAAATTCACATAATAAAAATAAACGTACTCCAATTCTTCCCTAGTGATAAAGTCTGTCAACAACTTTCTCTCTTCTTCAGATGCTTCTTCATGTCCATAAAAATCGGTTCTCTTTTTATTTACATCCATTGTACTCTTGGGAGGACTCTTGCTATCCTTAACATCTACTATAAAATTTACCTATATGAAAACATAGTTAGTAATGTAAGTTAAAATCTATACGTAGTTAGTAACAATATACAATAATATGCAAAAACTAGTAGATTTCAAAATAATGAATCTCGGATTTATACTTCATCTGCCTGTTTTTTTCCCTTCCTCTTACGTTTTGGTGTTGAGCTAGGAGGAGTCACAAATATAGACTTCTTTCTTTTCGGCACACGATCAGCTCTAGTCCTCATAGTATCCACTAGGGATGGCAATGGGTCGGATTTGATATCCTCCATACCCATCTCCATTTATAATATCCGTACCCATACCCATACCCATCGGGTTTTAACTTTTATCCCCATCCCCATACCCGTCGGAGGATCGGGTATCCATACCCTACCCATCATCCTATTACTCGCTATAATAACTAAGCTCTCATTACAAATTTAAAATGTTCAACCCACTTACTTTGAGATCTTCATACCGTCCAAGAATTTGCAACGCATTGATGTTCTAGAATTGTTAGCGGTATAAATAGTTTGTTGTTCCATTGCTTTATAAATTGCAACTCTAAAGTACGAAGAAAAGAATGTAATGTACAGAACAAGGTTCCAAACAAGAATTCAAATAAAAGAGCTCGAAAAAAATGAGACTAAAACTGAATACCATAGACTTTTACTATCCTCATGCCTCATTTGTCAAATTCATAAATACAGACTATGCCACCCTCAAATCAAACCATAAGACCCCTTTCTAGATAAAATGCAACGGCGATTAGTCTAAAAAAAATTCAATGCACATGGGAAAAAGGATATGATGTCAAGATTATACTAAGAAAATGATGACATTCACAACTCAGTGTTTTCTTTTCAACCTTACTTAATCTCTTCTTTCAAGCTTTCCTCCTCTCCAGTTCTAACTTAACTGGATTCTGTAGCTCATTTTCGCGTCATAACAAGATAAAGTAAACATTCCAAATGTCGATATTTAGTACCTCTGCCGACCCAATTCTATTGGCTTTACTACTCTTTTGAAATGAGGTCACTGATATTTCCTGCTAACCTCCAATGGAGAGTATTTATGCTTGTAACCCCTTCTTCAAAAGACAGAAGAAAAAAAATCACTCTAATTAACAATTGATGGACTAATAAATGATTCATCAAAAAGTAGAGAAACATTCTCAATTTATTTGTTTGACTAGTAAAAAGTAAAACAACAATCTTTTTAATATATACTTCTATCTACTCATCAAACAAATAAAAATCAATTTCCAATAAACACAATATAGCAATAACATGACAAAAAATAGAGTGTCTTATTCTATTGTTTGGCTTTAGTTCAAACTAAAGTGGCAAGAGTAAAAGTGCAGGTGAAAAATCTACCAAACTTGTAGCTTTATGATCAAACAATCAAGAAACATCATAGAAGAAATAGGTTAATAAATTCATTCAACTACTATCTTTTAAAAAAAAACAGATCAAAATTCACATCATATCCCAAAAAAATTATAAGTCAACAAAAACAGATTAAGCATTTATATGCTATTCCTGATTTAATCATATTTAAACATCATTCAAAAAGCAAAATAGATCAGTTTCAACTCTGAGCTAATTGAAAATTTCTTCATCACTTGATATTGTAGTGTCCTGTACAAATATAAAATAATGAGAAACATAAATAATTGACCAAATAGTATTAAATTTAATGAAATTAAGTTATATTAAAAACTTACCCCATCAACATCAATAGTATCCTCATCATATTCGATTGAAGAGTAATATGCTTTTGTTTCTTGTGAACTTGTAGCTGCAAAGTTCAGTAAAAAAATAAATCATTATTGGAGATTATAAAAGAAGAATATTTTCATACAAAAATAATATAAATTAATTTACAGTTACCTTGTTTCTCATTTGATAACCAACTTTGAGTGCACATCAATGTTTCTATGGTTTTCGGATGAAGCTTGCTTCTATGAGAACTCACCAATTTACCACCTGTACTAAATACAGATTCTGAAGCCACAGTCGATATTGGAATGACAAGTATATCCCGTGCCATCCTCATCAAAGTGGGATACTTGATTCCATTGGTCTTCTACCACTCCAATATGTCAAAATCCACATTTCTTGGCAACACCTTGTCTTCTAAATAATGTTCTAGTTCAGTCTTCATATCAGTATTAATGTTACACTCAAGTGCTACTTCTTCATCAAAACTATCCAAAAAATTATCAGTAATTGTATTCAATATAGTATCCATTGATCTTTCAACTCTAGCATGACCATCATTATTTGTGTATTTTTCAAGCAAATCATAACACATTTTTTGAATCCTTCTGAGAGGTTCTTTAAAGCCAATCTCTCCCTGTGTTCTTTTAAAATAATACTCCACTAACTTTGACTTATATCTTGGATCTAATATAGTAGCTACTCCCATAATTCCATGAATATCAGACCAATATTTCTCAAATTTGGAGAGCATTCGTTCAACCATAGAGGAAATAACCTTATTAGGAGATTTGACCCACTTTAACAATGAAGCTTTAATTTCACAAACCTTAGGAAAAAAGATATTTGTTGTGGGATACTTTCTTCCAAAAAATATTTCAGTCACAGAATAAAAGACTTTCAACATTTGAGACACCTCTTCTGCTAACAACCACTCCTCCTCTGTTGGGAAACATTTATATGATGAATTACGAAATCTCAAATGAGCAAACACGTCTTTAAAAGACATAGCAGTTATGAACATTAAATATGTTGAGTTCCAACGGGTTTTACAATCAAGAACTAATTTTTTAGCATTCATATTGTGTACCACAATCCGTGCCACATCATTAAACTTTTCCTCTCTTTTAGGAGATGCTCTCCAATATGCGACACTTTCACGAATTTTCTCAACACTGGGTGCAATGATATCCAAACCATCTTGGACAACTAAATTCAAAATATGAGCAGCACAACGCATATGAAATAAAGACCCTCCTAGCATAAGTGTAGAATGATCAAGTTTATGCAACAAATAATTTATAAGAGAATCATTAGTGGAGCAATTATCAATAGTAATGGTGGAGATGTTCCTATCAATATTCCAATCCATCATAGACTTAACTGTCACATTCGCAAGGACTTCTGAAGTATGTGGAGAGCGAACATAAGCAAACCTATATAATGCAAACACAATAATGTATATATTTAAGTATCTGTTTAATTTAAAACATAAAAAAGTATGAAAAAATTACTTATTTGAGTGACAAATAAAAAGTATACCTCAAGATATGACTTTGCAAAGTCCAATTATCATCTATGAAATGAGCTATCAAAGCCAAAAATCCCTTCCTTTGATTAGATGCAGTCCACATATCAGTTGTTAAAGCAATCCTACCTTTATTACATTCCAATAAGCATAATAATTTTGTCTTTTCATAGTCATACATTTTCAATATATCACTCTTAATGGTATTGCGACATGGAACCTTGAACAATGGTTGAAGACTTGCTAAAAGCTTACGAAATCCTTGATGCTCCACTATTGTTAATGGATACTCATGTAAAATTATCATTTCAGCAAGAATACACCTTGAGGATTCTTGGTCAAATTGAAAGCCTTTAATAAGAAATTCTCCCTTGTTTTGCTCTTTAATTAGTATTTTCTGTCTTATATCACTAACAGTTCGTCTTGGATAGATTTTGAAATGTTCACGTAAATGTGTTGTCCCATGTTTACTATTGCCAGAAAGGGATTTCTCATAGTAGTTGCAAATTACGTTATCTATTCCATTAATTTTCTTTCTTCAGAAATGATTCCAAACATCAGAGGTTAACTTTCTTGTGCTTGTTTCACTAGGAGAAGCATCAACAACAACAGATGTCGAATTTGGTGGAACTTGTGGAACCTCATGATTTACTTCAGAAATTTGTGGAGCCTCATGGTTTATTTCAGATAGTGGCACTTCATTTTCTATTGTAAGGTCTACTGGGTTCATTTTATAGACCTAAAACTGATGTTGTAATGTATGTTAAAGGAAACATAAGGAAAACACTAATGATTATCTCATTCAAACTTTGAACTATAGATAAATTGAGCAAAGATTAGAAATATAATTAATCTTTTTTCAAATAAAATCAATAAGTCAAAATCTTTATTAAAAAAATTACCTTGATAACCCTAAACGTGCTAAACTGAAATGGTTGTTCTTTTTCATCCAAAACAAAGGTGGGGTTGGAACTTCCAAGCTGAGATGTAAGAACAAAGACGAACTGAGAACTGAGAACTGAGAACTAAGAAGAGTCTTTGTTGCTCCTCCTTTTCATCAAAAGAACAAGGCTGGTTGGAAGATAAAGTGACGAGATGAAGTCTTCTGGGTCGCTTGAACCCGCCTCCACAGCAGCGTCTTCAACTCTTCGCTTTGTCTTCGGCGATGGAGGGATTTGATAGAGTAAGAAGTGACGATTGAGCGGCGATGGAGGTATTTGACAGAGTAAGGAGCCAAGGAGTGAGGATTGAGGAAGAATAAGACAGTAAAAGACTCAGCTTGCTTTGGGGATTATGGATGGAGAAACCTTAAGTATTATTTTTTAACTTCTGTGGTTCTGCTTCTGCCGTTAAAAATCGAGGCTAAAAGAGAGAGTTTAAGTATTATTTTTTTTTGACTTTGGTTCTGCCTCAGCCTTCAAGAATCGAGGTTAAGAGAGAGAGAGTGTGTAATATATATATATATATATATCGGGTAGGGTATGGGTAGGATTGTACTATATCCGTCTCCGTACCCGAACTCGAATACCCGATTATTTAATCGGGTCTAAAAAAACCCTCCATACCCTCCTCTATTCGGGTCGGATATCGGATTCCCCATCGGATTCGGAGGAAATTGTCATCCCTAGTATCCACAATAGAAGATTGAAAGTGGCTGATCTTCTCTACTTTTGAAGTAGCAACGTCACTACCAGAACATGCTCTTCTCTTGAACCACTGTCGGAATTGTTGGGTTCTCCTGGCACAAAATCATAAAAACGCAGCGGAAACAAGAACCCACGAGCGATCCATGCGAAAGAAAACTCGTACAAAGCTATCTATCTAATAGATTTATATACTGTTTATACCTTTGAAGCGTGCCCTTCGGTTATCCCGCTCGTCCAAGATGCGCCGGATCTCTTATGTAACGACCCGAAAAATTCTCTTAATATTTTGTTAAAATATTAAGCATGTTTAAATAATTTTCCAAGGGACATAGAAATATTAAGGAGAACTTTGGCCTAGAAAATCCATGTTTTCTCATTTAAATTGAGAAAACTAAGTACTAATGGGCTTTATGTGGGCTTTTTAGTACCATGATTATAGGTGGATTTCGGTAATAATTAGTATAAATATAAATAGGATTTAATTAGGCATATTAGCATGATTATGGGTAAGTCTTAACCTAATTTTTCTATTTTAATGGAGAAATTAGGTACTAATGAGCTTTAAATGAGCTCCAAAAATGGGGATTAATTAGGTAAAATTAATATAAATTAGGTAAAATTAATATAAATATAAAAGAATTTTATTTAGGAATATTAGCATAATTATGGGTGATTTTTGGAGAATTTTCGAAATAAAAGGGAACTTTCGAAAATTAGAGGAAAAGGTTTAAATAAAATGAAAAATAAAATAAAAATAAAGGTGCATGGGCCAAGGATTGAACCATGGACCTCTTGGACAACCATGAATGCTTTAACCAACTCACCTAGCAAGGAATACTTATGAGTAAATGAAGTGGAGGTTAGTTAAGAAGTAGAAGGAGATGAAGGGTCATGGAGAGACTCTTCATTTGCCTCTTTAAAGGAGCTATAAAGAGGGGGTTTGGGGGGTTACTTCTCTTCACCATCAAGTGCATTTGCTCCCCTCCTCCCTCCTCATTCTAGCCGAAATTCTAAGGAAGAGTTCCCCTTGGAAAAGTTTCCACCAAGGCTCCATCTCCCAAGATCTAAAGTTCTTACAAGGATCCAAGGACTAGGTGTGGTCAAGAGACATCAAGTCTTCTTCCTTCTCTCCATCCAAGGTCTAAAAATTTAGAAACCCCAAGTTAAGACTCCCTCACCTGTGGTATAATAGTTACCTATGATTTCCATGATTTTTAGCATGATATATGGGTTAGTTTTCGGATTTAATGTTGAAAGGAAACAAAATCAAGGTTCCTATGTTCAAAGGCTTCGGCCACTAGGATTTAAAGGTCTATAAATATGCTAAAAATCATGATAATGTTATTTTATGTTCCCTTATGATGTTTAGACGTTAAGAATAATTTTTGGGAATTTTTGGAGTACCCTAGGACACCCTAGAGTTTCGGCCAACATGAAAGAAGCAAAACCCAGAACCTTAAGTTCAAGGGTTTCGGCCACTATGTTTTGAATGTCTATAAATATGTTAAAAATCATGATAATGTTATTTTATGTTCCCTTATGATGTTTAGACGTTAAGTATAATTTTTGGGAATTTTTGGAGTACCCTAGGACACCCTATAGTTTCGGCCAACATGAAAGAAGCAAAACCCAGAACCTTAAGTTCAAGGGTTTCGGCCACTATGTTTTGAATGTCTATAAATATGTTAAAAATCAGTATAATGTTAATTGATGTTCCCTTATTATGTGTAGAGGTTAAGTATAATTTTTGGGAATTTTTGGAGTACCCTAGGACACCCTAGAGTTTCGGCCAACATGAAAGAAGCAAAACCCAGAACCTTAAGTTCAAGGGTTTCGGCCACTATGTTTTGAATGTCTATAAATATGTTAAAAATCATGATAATGTTATTTGATGTTCCCTTATGATGTGTGGAGGTTAGGTATAATTTTTGGGAATTTTTGGAGTACCCTAGGACACTCTAGGGTTTCGGCCAACATGAAAGGGGCAAAACCAAGGTCCCTATGTTTATGGGTTTCGGCCACCATGATTTAAATGTCTATAAAAATGTTAAAAATCATGATAATGTTATTTGATGTTCCCTTATGATGTTTATAAGTTAAGTATAAATTTTGGGAGCACCCTAGACGCCCATATGGTTCGGCCAACCCCAAGGACCCAAGGGTTAGGGTTGAGTCTTTAACTTCAAGCATATGTTTATGTGTTGCCATGATATAAGGATGAAGGATGGTGATTATGTGAATTTTCACATGGCCTTGGGACTCCACAAGTTTCGGCCAATAAGGGTTAATAGGATAAAAGTTAAGATTTATTTCAAGTAAGGGTCCCGATGGCCCTATGGTAAGATGTGATTTATGTTTATGAATGATAGGTCATGTTATGAATGATAGGCCATGTTTATGAATGATATGCCATGTTTTAGGATAATATGAATGTATGACATGCTCTATGAATGATGTGTACATATGTCATGTCTAAGAATGAGAATGATGTCACGACAAGTATGTTATGATCATGTTCATGATAAGAATGATGCCATGATAAGTATACTATGAATGTCTTATGAATGATGAAGCATGAAAAGTATTTTACTTTATGTATGGGCTTGTACCGGACCGAAGTATGGGTCCAAGGGATGGGCACCTTAAGAACGCCCCGGTTATGGACTACCGAAGCTGTCCACGGTTCTGGCACTACCGGAGCTGTGCAACAGGGATGGGCTCCTTAAGAAGCGCCTCGGTTCGGGGACTACCGATTATGCTGTCCTTACCCTAGTAGGTTGGGGCTCGCGACCTCGGACTTGCTAGGGATGCGCGCAATGATGTATGTATGTGGTACAAGCCGGGGACCCCAAATGATGTTATGATGATTATGTTTAAGAAATGAAAAGTATGTTTTTAAAGATTAAGCATCCTTATGATATATATGCATTGCCCATGCATTCATTATGAAAAAGTATGTTTATGAAAAGTATGTTCATGAAAAGTATGATTTTAAACTAAGCATCCATATATGTATATGCATTCCACTCATGCCTCCATTCATGTTATGCATTATGCTATGATGATAAGATTTTATGCTTACGCTTCATGTTAAGAAATATGCATGAGAACAAATGATCTATGCCATGATAATGTTAAGAAGATGCTCATATGTTATGATAGGAAGAATGTTCATTATGTTTATGTTCGTGCCAAGTATTATGCCATGCTTAGAATGCTACTATGTTTATGTTCATGCCAAGTATTATGTCATGCTTAGAATGCTACTATGTTTATGTTCATGCCAAGTGTTATGCCATGCTTAGAATGCTACTATGTTTATGTTCATGTCATGCTATGTATACGATAAGTGATTTAAGATGTTATGTCCTAAGTAGAGCACCAAGTATGTTAATGTTTTCATGTGCTCATTACGAGATGATGAATGATGAATGGTTTTGTGAGTAGGAAAGAGTCTTACTAAGCCTGTGTGCTTATAGTCTTATTTCCTTATACCGCAGATCATTCAAGGGGACAATGATGGAAGCAGCAGGAGGGCAAGAATGCATGTGTGTAGTAGTGACTTGGCCCAGGAAACTCTATGTTTACTGTTTATGTTAGAACTTCACCTTGGTTACTTATATGTCTGAATAATGACCTATGGAACCTTATGACATGACGTTACGTATGACATGATATGATATGATGCTTAAGTTCAAAGTTAATATGCTAAGGTTCATATGTCATTAAGTTAAGAATGGTAACAGGGCATGTATAAGTTAAAGTTATTCCGCTGCCTTATGATGTCTACATGCCCTAAGCATGTTAACGTAACGCCGCTTATGAAAAAAAAAAAGCGGACGTTACATCTTGCACGTTCAAACGTCCGTGCCTCTATTCGTATCCACATGGACACAATCTCTCAACTTCGGGAGAACTACCTTAGTTGTGATAGCAACTTGAGGTAGCTCGAAAACACCAAGAACCTTACAGTAAGGTTTCGGCCAAGAGTGGAGGAGAGGAAGAAGAGAAGAAGGGAAGGGGAAAAGCTAAGGCGAGAAGAAGATCTCATCCAAAGTCACAAGACCCTCTTTTATAATCATCCCATGAATATGAAGAGGTTTGTGTCTCTTTGGCTTCTCAATAAAGAGCACATCTTTTTATGTGGCTCTTTATCATTTCCCATGCAAGAAAAGAATCTTTTCATCCAATGAAGAGAGACTTTTCTCTTTCCTTCATGCAACTCCGACCGGGCCTCTCGGGCTTCCGACTCGGTCTCCCGACCAAGTCTCCCGAGTGGCGAGCTCCCGACCCAGACCGCCGAGCTCTGACCCAGTCCGCCGAGCTCCGACTCGGTCCGCCGAGCTCCGACTCGGCCCGCCGAGCTCCGACTCGGCCCGCCGAGCTCCGACTCGGCCCGCCGAGCTCCGACTCGGCCCGCCGAGCTCCGACTCGGCCCGTCGAGCTCCGACTCGGCCTCTCTCGAGTTCCCAACTCGAGTCCCCCGAACTGATCTCCCGAGTTCCCAACTCGGGCTCAGGTCTCCCAAGTTCCCAACTCGGGCTCAGATCTCCTGATCAACTTTTCCGAAGCATTGTGTCCTTTGTGTGTGACCCAATAGGTTCTCGTGATTTTGGCAATGCGCCTAAACACTTTAGACACATAAGCAATGAGCGGCATCTAGCAATGCATCATTGCTACCCAAGTAACAAGAAAAGTCGAGATCCGACTAAACCTCCGTGACTATGATAATGTATGACCTTGTCCTTCTATCCTTGATATCTAGATTGACCAATGAGGCATATCTTGTGTTTCTTGATCCCCGAGTAGACTCACTCAAACTTATGAGCTCAATATCTCATATTGACTCATTTGAGCATGATCATGCGTTTCAGTAGTCCTACTCGATCACGGGGCCCACAGATATCACTCCCGTCATATGGGAGGGATAGATCTCATCTACATCACTCACATCCCTCTGCATAATTCATTACATACCCAGTGATTGCCTTTATAGTCCACCCTGTTACGGGTGACGTTTGACGATACCAAAGTACATAACTCCTTATGTAGGGAACCGTAGTGATTTCAGGTCCAAGGACTATTCATACCGATAGTCACATGAGAAAGTTTATGACACTCATATGACAATCTATGAAACTTTCTCATGGCGGGTCATTCAGTACACATTCTCCAATGTATACCCAAGTGTCAACTTGATATCACATATCTGTGACTTGTGAGTTCAAGTCATTAGTTGACCTACATGCTAGTCTCCATGCATTAATATTGTCTTTGAATATTAATGCTTGACTAGGAATAATTTAGTGTAGTGTTCTCTACATTATCTCATTATCGATTCAACCAATCGATATAATATAGATAAGAACCTACTATCCAAGAACATTATTATACTTAGTTATTCGGCACAGAATACAAAGTAAGTATAATAACCAAACATACCTTTATTAATAATAGAATATGATACAAAATGCCCCTAGTTAATCATCACATAATTGGCTCTAGGGCTCCTACTAATAGGAATCAGCTCTAGACACAGATTTTTTTTCTACTTCAAATCCATCACCACTGTGCCTCTTATTAACTGAAGCATTCTCTGAATCAGATCCTACCAATCTTGTGTTTTCTTTATTCAAATCAGAAATAACATCTTTTATTATCAAATCAACATTATCATTAATGTTGGTAGTTGTTATTTCCACATTCAACTTCTGCAACCCAGCAAGTTTATTTTCACCACCAACTTCAATCTCAACAATCTTATTCTCTTCTAAAATAAAATTATCTTTCACTCCATCTAAATCCTCACTCACTTTTTCAACTTCCTCCTCATTGCTCTTAACTGCAATAATTGGTTCAAGCAACCTCTGAGTATTAGAAAATCCAGAACATCTCGCACAAAGTGGCACCTGAAAAATGTTGAGGATCGGTAGAGCTAAAGGGGGGGTGAATAGCTCTCTTCAGTTAATTTTTCTTCTTCACAGCAGAAACTAGAAGCCAAAACCTCCCAATCCAATGCTAACATTTTGGTTTACTTGGTCTCTACCTCCTTGAGGTGACTAATCCAAGGGTCCACACCAGCAGTCACATATTTTACTATGAAACCTCCTTCTCGGTACAACACCGAAGGTGGAGAAACCCTTTTACAACACCCTTGAAAGCTTTCACAAAAGAACAACACAAAGGAGAAGAAGGAAAAAGAAATATTAGCACCAAAACTTAGCAGAGTTGCAATGGAACAGTGGTCGTGCTTTATGCTCTATCGCCTGCTTTTAACGGTCTTCTCTGCTTCTTTGTGACATCACGAATCGATTGGTGAAAACCCCAATCAATTACCAAGTAGCCGTTGAACAGTACGGATGTCGGATGAACGGCTGGGATTACGCCATTTTGAACTTGAATCGATTGACAGATCGATTAGTGCCTTTAATCGATTAAGTAATCGATTCAAGACCCTTCTGTTTAAATGAAGGATGTATCCCAATCGATTAATGAATCGATTAAGAGGTTCCCTAATCGATTGACCAATCGATTAGGGGGCTTTTGAATCGATTGACTGATCGATTCTAGAGCGTTCTGTTTGCGCACAGAATAGCTCCTAATCGATTCACCAATCGATTCAAGAGCTTCTAATCGATTGACTGATCGATTAGGGAGCATTCTGTTTTCGCACAGAATCACCCTGAATCGATTCACTAATCGATTGATCTCTTTCTAATCGATTGCCTGATCGATTGATACGCTCAAATTTAGGATTCTCAATCCTAAATATTTTGCGTTGTTCTCAATCGATCCAATTACCTTGTGCCAGCGAAACCTCTTGTTTCCTGGACTTCATACCTGGAGCCTCCTCAACTCCGGGTCTTCATGCCAAGAGTTTCGTCCCCGACCATCTCTTGGACTTCTTGCCTGGTGATTCCTCAACTCCGAGTCTTCATGCTAAGAATCCAATCCCCGACCATTCCTTCGACTTCTTGCATTACTGCACACTAAACCTCAATGTTAGATCCAATGTATTAGCTTAAACTTAAACAACTGTCAATCATCGAAACTTCTTATTTAGGGCATGATTGCATCTACAAAAAAATATATATAATCTAGTAAAAAAATGCCTTATCATCATTATTTAACATAATAATTTTATTATTTTTATATTTAGAGAAGAAGTTACCTGCTTGCCACTTAAGAGTATCTCCTCATCTAAAAATGATACTATATCTATCACCTTTTCACAATTATAAATAAAATGTCACTTCTACAATCATATCTACAAAAAAAAATACTAAAACATAGCAATTTACCCTACTAAAATCAATTCTAGAAAATAATATCTCAGCAACATCATATTTGATTGATATTTTACTCCGTTCCCAGTGAAACAACCAGGGGAAATAATATAAAAAACGTGCATGTCCAAATGAAGGAATTCTTTCATATAGTCATGCTTGAATACATACAGAGATCAATATAATAATATTATATATCACAATTGCACTTGAACAATTAAAAACTCACCATCAAATCAACAATACAACCATGTAAATACATTTTGCAACCACCATTTCCCTTGCCATTACCGGTATGCAAGATAATTTGGTGGCATAAAAATTTATATGCTGCATCTTCCCACGAATAATCAAAGAATCTCGTCAAGTTATCAATGTAGGACATAATAAATCGAGGAGTGGAATAGTTACTAACAGGAAAAATAACACAGTTAAATATAAGGCAAATAAACAGCCTAACAAAATCATCCACTTCAGATTCCTTCTCAGATCCAGCTAATGACCATATATTATCATGAATCATGGTCCTATTTACGTTGCCAACTTTTCCTCCAAATAGCCTAAGAATAAATTTGGACTCTATGCTCGCATCTAGATTAACCGGTTGCCTCACATGGGCCAAACCAAGGACAATGCTAAACTCAGTCGAAGTGAATGGAACTACAATGTTATCACCAAACAAGAAAGAACGAGAAGGCAATAGTTGGGATCTCTTTAAAACTAAATCAATTCTGGTACTACTGATAGGCATCTCAGACATCTCGAGCCATGAAGCAAGTGGAGTACTTTTAATCCTCTCTTTTTGCTTATTACTCATTATTGGTAATACTTCACCCAGTACATCTTTGAAATGTCCAGGAGAGTAACGTGAAAAAGATTGTTTGCTGCACTTGCTCTTTCCCTCATCTTCCATTACTCTCTTACCCTTATCTTTCACCATAGATTTTGCCTTAACGTCCATGGTGCTCCCTGTAAGAGCTTTTTTTCTCATTTCTGCATAAAAAGTAAATTAAGTGAAAATAAATTAAGTTATCAGCCATACCATCATGTACAAACCATACAAAATTGGATATCATACTACTTAAATTGATTATATTATTTAGTTTATTGATAATAATTACATAATCATCACATAACTCATTCAATCATTCAATTAGAGAAAATAAAACACAAACATATTTAGCAATTAAAAATCTAAAACCAAATTTATTCAAACTACCAATATCAACACCACTAAAAATAGGAACAATTTAGCCAAAGGGGAACTTTAGCTAATTTATTTATAATTCTTATCATAAAATAAATACCATAAAAAATTAAAGTTTATTTTAGCACTTAAATTCAGTTTATTATTCAGTTTATCAATAATCAATGCACAAAAATAACTTATCTCTTTCAATTCATCAACTGAAGATAAAACACAAACACAATCATAAAGTTGTAATTTTAATACCAAAACTAATTTTATTTGAGCTAGCAAAATCGACACCACAATGATTTTTCACACAATTTACTCATTCATACCCTAAAGTACAAATCCTAAACTTCTGGCCATCAAAGTGCTTAAATTGGGTACATTACTCAATTTATTGATAATCACTACAAAATACACAGATATCTCATTTATTACATGAATTGAAGAAGAGATAATACAAACTCATTCAGAGAAATTATAATTTGAACACCAAGAAACCTAATTTTATTCAACCTAACAAAATCAACAACACCCATGAACTAAAACTTCGATTTTTCACATAATTTTACAAAAACATACATAAACAATAATCTTAATTTCATTCTACAAACAAGATTAACAAATAGGTTAAAATTTAGGGCACAGAAACATAACTGACCTTCTATTTGAATAACTCTGTTTCTGCCTTTAAAATATAATGCAGACCACTTCTTCACGTTAGTAATCCTCTGGTTGTTACGATTATCACATTTTTACTTCTTCAAACCTGACGTTCGTCGATGATTCTTAGGTTAAAGGTGAAAAGCGGGTCTTCAATTGGTCGAAGATGAAAGACACTTCGAATCGAAGTTTTAAGCTCTGCACTTGAAGGTGAAAGTTGGATACTGTCGCCTCTCTGATTTTTGACTTCGACGCTCGCCGGAAGTGATATCGACGGTCGCCGATTTTTACCTTCGACGCAGCTCCATGCCGGGAAGAAGATACGAAGGGGAGAGAGTTTGAAAGTAATGGGAGGACATTTAGGTGAATTCATATAAGAGAGAGTTTAAGCAAAGACACAGACGTTGTCAGGGAGTGAAAAGGGTTTTTGTCTGATATGAGGACTGAACAAGTATTTGTATTTCTGATTAAGGATTTAAGGCAAAGATTGCCTTTTTCTTTTACAAGAGTAAGAGTAAATTTTTTTTTTTTACAGTTGAAGTTATTCGACGTTTTTTTTCGAATGATCCATTATTCTCTAAATTTTAAAGCTTCATTCATTATTTTCACACCATCTTCATTAATAATAACAAAATCTAACTAATCACTTATTAACAATATAACTTCATAAGATAAAAATGGTGAAAATTATGACTTTGATTCTCTTATACTATAAGGAGGAGATACGTAGACAACTTAAATAAGTATAATTTTCTAAAAATAATTTATAATTTTATTTTTTTAATATAATAATTTTGAACTTTGACATCGAACCTTACGCGAACCATGATGACCCGTGCATAAATTGCGAACCAACAATTTCAAATCATGAATCGTAACCATCTTAGACGGTTAAGAGTAAAGATTGATACTTCAAAAATCTTCAAATCATCGATTCCAAGTCAAAATCGGGTCTACTCCATCAAGCATGCCAACTATTTAAATTCACAAAGCTATTTTTGTCTTCGTACCCAAGCATCCAAAGACACAAACGAAGGTGTTAAGTATGGCCGAAAACTTTCTCTAATGTGAAGGGTCGAGTTAAAGCTTAGTAACCGTCTGTCTGTCTTCAGCCTACACCAAAATGACTAGTGCAAATGCAATTCAAGCTTAAGCCTTGAACTCCCGATAAACTCACCTCAGGTAATGACCCAACATTAGATGATGAAGCAGAAATAGATGCAAACTTACACCGACAACAACTAATATAATGGCTAATTACACAAACACAAGGCCTTATAAAAGGTTATTGATGCTTCAAAATATAGTCGGTTTAGATCATCACATGTTATATTTACAAAAATTAATAAGGGCCGGTTCCTGCTGAAGCTGGGAGAAAATGAGTCTCGCATGTGATGACTTATTTAGTTTTTTGATTTATTTCTTTATAAATGACTATAAGATCAACCTGGGGCACTCGTAGTCAATATTTTGTATAAATGTAAAAGATTATCGATAACAACTATATAAATGAGATCATGTGAAGCTTTGTTAACCATCACTTAAATTGATAAATATAAGTGCTAATTACTGACTATATTAGAGACACCTACATGATAACCAACAAATTTCAGTCCTGATATCTGAACTGGAGTAGCAAGTTCCTGTAAACAATGAAGTATACATAAGAACTGTTTGGCGCCGTCGATGAGTGTTGCCGTCGGAGAGGATGCAATTTGATATAATATCGTCGAGGCTAGTATTCAACACTATCTTTGTAAAATGATATTGCTCCGCTCAGGTGCTTACGGATAGCAGCAATTCGTTTCCAAGATACAACGACGATGTCTCGGAATAGTAGCACTTCAAATTCCGAGACCGACGAACCCTTTTGAAGGTTTTTTTGGATTCCGAATGGAGAAGATGGAATGGATGCAAGGTTGATTAAGCTTGAATGAGTATGAGTGATTTTAGTTTTTAATTTTGTTCTTCCTTTCCGTCATCTAGGGGTCCTATTTATACTAGGTGAAGAGGTGAAGTACCCCTTGGTGAGTTCATCTAAGCCGTTCGATCTAAAGGGTATAACCCTTCAACCAGATCTCTTAATCTCAGCCCTATATCTGGAGGATTGTAACCTTTCAGCCCTCCTTTGATCTCAGCCGCCAGATCAACTTTCATTACCAATGGTCCGATCATGATTATTCGTGATCAATGCTCCAGATCGCGTCACTTGCGATCCATCACCCTCTTCGATCCAACGGTAGTCATCCGTTTGCCCAGTCAGCAGCCAATCATCCCTCTCTGTCCAACCGAGAGTGTTACGTATGCATGCCACATCACCCAAGTGCCACATAGGCATATCCTGTTGGATCGGGTTGGTCCGGCTAGAGGGGGGTGAATAGACGGATAATAAAATAAAGAAATGGAAGGCACTCGTCTTAAAAAAAACTTGGTCGCAACTAAGAACGTTGCTTCCAAGGCAGTGGACGCTCAATTAAAATCTCCTTGTGGCGGAGAAGCCTTACAATAAAAGCACGCTAGACTATAGAGAGAATTACAAGAGAATTGAATGATTGAAAAGGTTGAAACTCTAAGCCTATTTATAGCCTAAGAGAATAAATCTGGATTGTTGATTGTTGAGGAATTTTCTCTTGGCCGTTGATCCATGGATGTAATCTGGATGGTTGATCTTGGATGGGATTAAACTGCATCCATTGGATCTGATTAAAGGATAAAGTTATCCTTTAAGAGATAACTTTGTCTTCTGCTCGTAACAGATAAATAACTTTATCATCTGCTCGCAATAATTTTAATCACATCTCTTCTTTGTCCCAGTCGGTAAGGTTGGTGATATATGTAAGCGAGGTTGCTGGTTCGAATCTTCACAGCAACAAATAAATTTCTTTTTGTTTCAGGTGCCTGGTTTGACTTGGTCAAACTGACCAGTCTTTTGGTTCATCTACTGGGTGATTTCTGGCCAACCAGAGTTAGGCTCACCCGAACCCGACTCCGGCCTTTCGCCCCTCGAGCGTCCTTCCTCCCGGCTTCTCGTCCCTCGGACACCGCGCACGTCCTTCTCGCTCCACCGGCGTACTCTTCCGCAGCTTCCGCGTCCCTCGGATTGTACCGAGCCCGTCGGCTCACTTCCCCGCACAATCCTTCTCGTCCGCTACGTCTTACGCTCGACTTTCTCCGTACCTAAGCTCCTGCAGCAGAGGGATTAAACATACCAGGACCTAATTTAAATCGATTGATCACATCAAAATCAACCAGGGGTACTTACATATCCACATCACCCGGAGCATAAATTTAAGCTCCTCAATGCGCCTCGCGACGATGCGAAGTGCAAAGTGCGCCAACAAAACGCGCGTGGCGGGTGGCGGGCTCGAAGGTGCGAGCACTTGCTTGCCCCTTGGATGAGTGCATCTGTGCTATTTGTGTTAACTCAATTAACACAGCAACGTATATAAGAAAGTAAATTCTCTCTGAAATTTTCAATGTGAGATTATTTTTCCCTACTTCCTTTTTGTAACATTTTGAGCTGATTTTAACAATTAATTTCTCATTCACCCGTAATCGATTTTGAGCAAATTAATAGTCTAGATTCATCTACTCGAAACGTAGATTCCGATTTTGAAGTCAATTTAGACTTTCATCGATTGATGACACCTCGATTTTCTCTTACAAAATTGTAGATCGTATTGGTCTTTTAAGACCTAATATCCAACAAGAACTAGAGGAACTGAAAATCTTTATTTTTGTACCTTGTTGATAATGTGATAGATTTTTCCCTTAGACAATGGTGCCGTAGAGCCTCTTCTTAATTTTTTTTAGAGATTTAAGAATTGAGTTTTAGCGTCCAATCTCATGATTGATTTGGCCCTATTAAAATTTTTCATCGGACATTAGGATAAATTAAAAAGTACTCATGGTGGACGGTCCAGAAATCCAATGTCCCAAAATTTACACTCCATTTGTAAGATTTTTTTTTATAAAATACGTGTTGAAAATCGAATTATAAAAATTAGTTACTCTTCTGTTACACCGTGATCTGGGAGGCGGCAAAAAAAAATAAAATAATAATATTAGGGTTTCGATTAGGTGCGCTGCGGCCGATCAATTGTCAAAAAATATTTGGACATTTTGATATTAATTAAATATTTTCCTAAAAATTGCAAATCATAGAACCCTCGTGAGTTCCGTTCCCCGAACCCTTCTCCCTCTTCCGTTTCGCTCGTACCCATCAATGGCGGCAATCGCCACCAAGCTCAAGGCGCCGTGGTCTCGCCTCCTCTCCCTCCGCTTACTTACTTGTTCCCGCCCTATCTACCGTCTGTATCCCCCTTCGATTACTCCTCCCTTCACTGCCAACGCCGTACCCTCCACTCTGCTTTCAGTCCGCCGCTTCTCCGTGAACACCATTAATGCGGATCGCGTCGTGCAAGAACTTCTGGCTGAGGTAGAGCGGGAGAAGCAGCGTGAACGGGAGGAGAGACAGAAGGCCGGCCTCCCACTCGACGAAGAGGAGGAGGACTATATGGGGGTGGGCCCGCTCATCGAGAAGATGGAAAAGCAGAAGCAGAAGGAACTCGATGTCATAGATCAGTTCTGGGAGCCCACTGACTCGGAGAGCGAAGATGATGAGAGGTTCTCGCCCGAAGAGACCCAAAAGCGGTTGGATGAGTTTGAGAAGAAGTGTAAACGGCATTCTGAGCTGCTCAAGAACTTTGCCGAAGCAGGTATGTCAGTAGGTTTTTCCAAATATGCCATTTTGCACTCTACAAATCAATCAGTGAGGATGTATTGAACTCTATTGCCATTTTGCTGGTCAAGGTAAATAACATGGTCTTGTTGGGGTGAGATGTGGATTGGATTGTTTACCATTGTCCCCATAGGGTAATTTCAAATTCTTTCAGATTCTGTTAATAAGTTCCCTTTAAGGATTAAAATCCTCCTTGAGAGAGTGTTTGGAACTTTTTTTCCTCGGTGGTTCGCATTTCATGCAGATATTTTATGTTTGACTGCTTAGCTACCTAGTTCCTCCACCCTTACTCTTTTTTAACTCACAAAATGTTCGTGATAACCTATTACTTGTGTTATTTCATTCAAGCATTATCTTACAAAATATACAAATTAAGGCTACACTAATAAACCTTTTATTGAGAAAACAGATTTTCCACGGCAACTTTTTTCTTTGATTCAACAGAAACACTTGATGATGCACACAAATGGATGACAAAAATTAACAAATTTGAGCAGCGCCATTTGAAACTACCCCTTGAGTATAGAGTCATTGGCGATTTGATGAATCGTCTAAAGGAAACAACTGGAAAAGAAAGATTCATTCTCCTCCAAAAGTTAAATCGAGCTATTAGGATGATGGAAGTTAAGGAGGCATATGATCCAAATAATCCTGCAAACTTTGGAGTTATTCAACGTGAGCAAGTTGGTTCTCCTGATGAGGTAGTAGACAATGTTGGTTTCGAGAAGGAGAAAACAGCAATACAAGGGGCAGACCTTGAGGAAGATGATGAAGATTTCAGTGAATCAAAGGAGAAAGATGATATATTAACCGAGAAGCTCAATTCCATTGAAAAGCAGCTCGAAGAGAAGCTTGAAGAGCTTGATCATACTTTTGGGAAGAAGGGCCGAGTATTGGAAGAGGAAATCAAAGATCTGGTCGAGGAGAGAAATTATTTGACTGAGAGAAAGAGGAGACCTCTTTACAGGAAAGTAAGTCTTAAGGAATCCCTATTTACTTGGTAAACATGATGTGCTTAACATCCTAATATGTATCTATACTAATTTGCTTAGCATTATCTTCATGCTAAATAATTGCTTGCGTTCTTAGATTCATAACCAGTAGGTTTACTTGTACAACTCACAATTTTTTTTTCATGTATCGATGTGCAACTTATCTACTTCTGTTTTAGATGGTTTTGTCATTTGACACAGATTTGATACTTCATGTATGTTTTATTTGAGCTTTTGAAAGTCTATCAGTTTGTTCTGTTCCATCTTGTTCATGCCTCGCTGGCATCTATTTTTCTGTAGCTGATAGTTCATGTTGTATTATTCATGTCGTAAGTAGGTTGTGTTATTTGTCAGTGTCGAATTAATGTAACATTTATATTTTAAACATTAAATATTTATATCACATAAATTGAAAAGTGAATTTATTAAATTTTATTTTAAATATGAATTGAATGTTTGGAAACCGATACAGGGATTTGATGTTAAGGTAATCGATGTTAATCAGACATGCAAAGTTACGAAGGTAAGCAAATTTCCTTCGTGAATTTCATATTGACATCATTTTTTCTTTTTGGTTAATCTATTTGTATAATTCAACTATAAGGGAGGGCGACTGATGAAGTACACGGCACTGCTAGCCACTGGGAATTACCATGGAGTTATTGGATTTGCAAAAGCTAAAGGTCCAACAGCTACAATTGCTATCCAAAAGGTATGTTGTTAAAAAAGTCGAGGCAGCGAAGCTATAGATTTGTGTTTGATGCAAGATCTGTTAATAGTAATGATTTTTTTATTGCTGTTCATCATAAGTGTTTGCTTGTTTTCCTGTAGGGCCATACTATCTTTAGTACATTTTCTGAACTGCACTAGTTATAAGACGTCAATGTAGAAGAATTCTTCAAAGTTCAAATATTGGTTAATCGTACTTAGTTTCATATCACCATGAATCATGCTTAAAACCAATGGTATCATGCTCTTTGTAATGTTTACTAAGGTCCTGTCTTAAAACCAATGGTATCATGCTCTTTGTAATGTTTACTAAGGTCCTGTCGTTGCGAAAGGGAAGCTTGAGTTCAATTTTTAGCTGCTGTAACTCAGATCTCAGATTTTCTAACTTGATCGGACATGTCTCATTCTTTCTGGGAATTGATATATGATACATGTACATGCACTTACACCATCTTTGGACAAAGAAAAGGTTAATGGCCCACACATTTGTCAATCTGTTGCTAACTTGATTTGTGGAATAACATTATAAATCTGGGAATGCCATTTAATGGGTCTTATTCATATAAATCTTAAAATATCGAGTTGACATGGACCAGTTTTTGTTATTAGCCTATCTCATACACATGTTTGAAAGTCGTTCTCCACATGTTCCATGGAGAACATAGCTTATTTATGATTTTTTTTGTGCATAAGAAAAAAAATAAATTAAAAGCAACTTTTGTTTCTGGTTAATAAATGAAACTAAAGTCTGTGACAATGTGTGAGCTGACTCAAGGCACATCGTACACTCGCACACACTTCTAATTTTGATATGCATTGATAGTGTGTGCGTTGCTTTAAAGACTAATTTTGATATGCATTGATAGTGTGTGCACTAATCTCAAACTTTCATTGTATATCATAATTAGAAAAGCTATGACTATCAAAATATTTATTGATGCAATAAATATACATGTTAATAATATTAAATGGTAGCTTAGATTTCCTGCAATATGATTACACCAGGAAGTTAATTCAATCTAAGTATTGACACATATACTTTCTTCCTGTAGGCATATGAGAAATGCTTCCAAAATCTTCATTACGTCGAGCGCTACGAAGATCACACCATTGCTCATGCTATCCAAGCAACATATAAAAAAACAAAGGTGAATAAATTTCTCAATAACCTTCATTTTCAATCTTATGTTGTTTTAGTTCTATAACATTGGTGTGGTCGCATGCATGTCTTTTGTCAGTTATACCTCTGGCCTGCTCCAATGAAAACTGGAATGAAAGCAGCAGTCAAAAGTGTCGAAACCGTCCTCTGTTTGGCCGGGTTTTGCAATGTCAAGTCAAAGGTGCAATTGTTGATTTTGAAACCTCTGCGCCAGTTTATGTTTTCTAAATGTTTAGCCTCTTCGTGCATTGCCTTCTTTGCAGATTATTGGCTCGAGGAACCCTCTCAACGTAATCAAGGTTCTTTTCATAGCACTGAATGCTGTAAGTTGAAAACTGCCATCCATATATTTTTTTTTCACCTGTTTTATTTTTTCAAGGCAACTCTCATGACACTATTTTGTCTACCCAGATTGAAACTCCCAAGGATATCCAAGAGAAGTTCGGAAGAACTGTCGTAGAGAAGTATCTGCTGTAGAACTACCACAGCTAAGTTTTGGTGAACTAACTATGCAACGTTTTCTTCAACAATGGGAGAACAGTCCCAAAGCAAAAGCTACGCATGCTCTTGGCCCTCAAATTTTATTTATTTTAATCATTATCTGTTTGAGCTGAATAAACATTCAAAATTTTTGTGTAAGTCATGATCAAGGTGAGCTGGTCAACTGTTATGTTGCTTTCAATCATTCGTTTTCCATGGTTGTCATCACGTTTCCTTTGAGTAACTTATCCTTTGTTCTCTGTTAATGTTATCTATTCATTTCTTTTTGTGGTTGGATTTGTTTTGCCCTTTATTTGTCCTTATATAGAGAGCCAGCAACATACATCTGAAGCCAGACCAGGAGGAGGCCGAGAGGTAGGTCACCGAGAATAAAATAATCTTTCATGTATACTTGAAGGATAACTAGTGGAATTTTAAAATTTTAATGAAATAATTCATTTTTATATTGTAACAATTAATTACTTTTTATATGTTATAATAATTATCAAATAATTTTT
>JAGFNQ010004452.1:0-53406 GCA_024364735.1 Boesenbergia rotunda
CCCTGTATGTCATTACATATATGTGAGCTACACCCAGTATCAAGTACCCAGGTGTACAAGGAAATAGAGTGACATTCAATAACGAAGATGCCTGAAGAGGATGGGGCATCGGAGGCCTTCTTCTTCAAGGACTCAAGATAAACCTTGCAGTTTCTTCGCCAGTGGCCCTCCTTGCCACAGTGATGGCAAGTGCCTTTTGGTGCCTTTTCAATCCTTTTGTCCTTAGTTAACTTATTGGTGTCCAAAATGGAATGCAAATTCAGAGAAGACATGATCAGGTGATTATCCTAGAAATACAAATTGAGGTTATGTGATGAGAATGATAAAGAATGCATCAATATGCATTAATTAAATCTTATTTATTTTTCGAATTGAATAACCCTTTTATCAATTCGGGAGATCGTAGGAACATCTCCAAATAGGTTGATATCCAACCATAGATAAGAACAACCATGGCTGGAGTCCATCAAGTTATTCTTAGCTATGAAGGTAGGTAATTATACCAATTACATATTACACATATGTAACTATCACATTATGCTATCAACTAATTGAATGTTTGCATAAATCATTGGGTTGTTAACTCATTAACAAGTATGCAACAATATACATAGCACCCAACTGCACCTCTCTTTACATCGACCTTGGCTGTGGCACAACAAATCGATGCTCCAAGCATAAGGCTGACCCATTAATCAAGAAATAGTTTTAATATGGTTGGAGCTCATTCAACCGTTTAGTCTGGCTTGGATGTGTCCAACAACCAAAACTAAGGATTGACCTCTGACTCCAACCATATTAATCATAAACTAATTCCATAGTTTGAACATGTTGAGGTTCAAGCCAGGCATGGATGTGTCCATCAACCCAAACGAGAAATAAAACTCCGGTTCTAACCATATTAATGTAAGGTGTTGGCCTTAATATTTTGTAAGGGGTTTTGGGTCTCATCCTTTTCCTTTTAAGCACATTCATGACATATAATTATGTCATGTTCTAACGATTTCCTTAATAAAGTATGTATGTGACTTAATTTATCAAGTCTCATTAATTGAATTAGGAACCGGATTTCCTAATTCTAATTTCACACTTTATTCAAGGAATTGTTTTGGGAAACAATTTCCTAAATTGTCATAATCAATTTCGAAAATGATATGTTTAAGACTTTGATTTCTCTAAATCAAATCTTATTAAATTAAGAGACAGATTCCCTTAATTCAACTATATATTATTTTCATGAAAATCTTATTTAAGGAAATAAACTCTATAGGAAATAATTTTTCCTAATTAATTTTGGAGACAACAATATGTAAGAGCATCACCTCATAAATCAAATAAGGAAATTATCGTTTGAGAATCACCTCAAAAATTTCTAAGATTTGATCATATATTTTATTTATGGGTAATTAATTACAACAAATTATTTAATTTGGGTGGCTCCCCGAGGCACTCCCCAAAGAAAAGAAATTTGTTGTAAATCTAATTTGGCCTGCTCCCCGAGGCATAACCAAATTAAACTTGACAATTAAAGAACTTGTTAATAATATAATTTGGATGGCTCCCCGAGGCCTACCCAAATCAATTTTAATAATTCATATTCAAAATAGGAAATTAAATTATAACAACTAACTTTAATTTGGGTGGCTCCCCGAGGTACTCCCCAAAGTAAAGAATTTTGTTAATAATTTAAAAACCAATTTGAATTTAATTGTCAATTAATATTTCCATAAAATATCTAGACTTTCATGAAAAGAAAGTACCCAAAATTACGAGCTTTCCATAAATAGAAAATTTCCAAAATTAAAAGGTTTTTAGAATTATTGTAAGTTTCTGGTACAAAGAAAACTTACGTATTTCCAAGATTGGAAAATTTCCAAAATTAGGAAATTTCCAAAATTGGAAAGTTTCCAAAAATGGAAAGTTTTCACAATTATCATAAAATTTCAGAAACAGACATATTTCAAAAGTTTACGAAATTTTATGAGGATTTTCAAATTTTGAAATTCCTAAATCTAAAATTTACCATAATTGGAAAGTTTCCATAATTGAAAATTTTTCCAAAATTGAGATCATGACAAAGTTTTCCGCAAAACAATTATATGATTATGTCGAACACTAACCGACTATGATACCACTGTTGGGACAGGGTGCATGTTGACATAGATGTAGGTTCGTAATTTTAAAATTAATTACGTGCAGCGGAAGGTTAAGCATAAATAATTTCTCAAATTATTTAACCACACATATAACCATGCAACCTTATCTTGTATAGACATGATCATATATTTAAAATTTTGCAGAAACGTAAACTAATTTACTTATTACCTCGCGTAACTCGAAGGAAGGGACGAGATCCAACCTTAAGCGTCCCTCGGAAGCTCCGCCTCTATTCGCGTCCACGCCGAGTATCTTCGGGATTACTTCGCAAAGCCACGAGTTTCATGTTCTCGAGAACTACTAGATTCTCCGAGAATGCGACAAGAAACCAAGAGAGAAGTAATCACATCGGAAAAACTCACCACCAAGGTTGGCCGGAATCACAATTCCGGCGAGAAGGAGGAAGATGACTTGTGCCCAATCCCAAGGTGATGATGCCCGAAGAGGAAGATCGTCCTAACGGAAGAACTTCGTCGCCTCGGTGCTTCTCCTTGTGCTCACGGCAAGAAGAAGGGAGGAGAGGCTTGTGGCCGGCCAAGAGGAAGAAGGGAGGAGAGGGAGAGAGCCCAAGCAAGAATACTTTGATTGATTTCCAAACCTTGCCTTAGGTCCTTTATATAGTGGTCTCTCAACCGCCAAGTCTCCTTTTTCTTATGAAATAAATTTTCATAAGAAATTTATCATATAAATTTTTTATGACTTATTCCATCATGCCAAGTTTTATCATATTTTAATTTATGATAAAAATCAACCAAGTCTCTTTTTTTTTATAGAAAGAAATTTCTTATTATGGTAAATCAATCCATGATTGATTTTATAAAATAAAATAAACAATCCATGGTTCATTTTAATTTCCATGAAAAATAAATTTCTTTATATAAATTTCTTTATCATGGTAAATCAATTCATGATTGATTTTATAAAATAAAATAAACCAATCCATGGTTTATTTTAATTTCCATGAAAAATAAACCAAACCTTGGTTTATTATATAAAAAATTTATATCATCCATAATTTTATAAAACAAACCACACTTGGTTTATTTTATAAATTGAACCGAAACTTGGTTCTCTCCCTTTGTTGTGGTCGGCCAAGCAAAGAGGGTGGGGACCCTCTTTGGCCAGCCTATCCAAGCCACGCCCCAATGAATTAAACTCATTTAATTCATCTATTAAGTCTTCAAAAGACTTAGCTATTTTACGCTTCCGATGCGTCTCTGAAAAATTCAGATTCAACTTATCGTTTGGCTCAACCAAACCTAATCTCTCTTGATTGGAAAATCTAATTTTCAACTTGTTTTAAATCCCTCGGATTACTCGTAGTGCATGTGACTAAATAGGATTTCGATTTATGTTGGCCGTCTATAATTAACCAATTATAGAACAATCATGAGTGTCACCTAGTAGTACATCATGATCCCCAATTAATCGAAAGATCAACGGTTGACCTCAGAAACAATTCTGAAATCCTTCAGCAGCTATAATGAATCATGCCCCATTCCCTTCACCATCTTATACCCACTTGGTTCAGGACATGGTGTATGTGTGTCAGTCCTCACTAGGCTGACTACGCCACACCAAGCCCAAGTAACGTTTTCTCGTCCTACGGATTCTAATTACTCTCATGTATCTAAGAGATTCATACTCCGAATATGTCATGCTCTGGCCAGAGGCTTCAAGTAACAATCCGACGATAGGCCTTGGGTATACATCTCCTCGCAAGGAGTGGTGAATCCTTTGTAGGTTGTTCAAACATCTTCGGGCACTTCGGCTTATACTCAATCATCCTGGGTCCATACCTCCTTGGAGATGCTTGCTTAAGATGTCAAAGTATAAGTCTCTATGACCAAGATGACTTGAACACCGCAAGTCAAAGGAACATCGCACTTAAGCTGCAGTAAGAACTTCACTGACATGTCTATATGTAGACTACCATATGAAGTTTTACAGTCAGTCACTCCAATGAACTAGTTCCCTTAACTAGCATTCATGTTTATCTCCGGACATCCCAATGTCACCAGCCAGTGAGAATCAGTTGATTAGAGAATAACTCATGCTAGTCTCAACAGAATTGATAGTATCTGTATTTATCAATTCATCAACTAGGGACAATTTCAATACTTCGCAATTGCACATGTAGAGATAATCACTAGTTGTGAATTCGTCACAAATTCTCTCATGCTGTGAATTGTATTGCGGACATTCAGTAAATGAGTTTAAGATCTCAATCAAATACATAAACATGTATACTCAAATAGTGAATATTCATTTATTAAAATAAATTATTACAATCATAAGGCGATGTCTTAGGACACTTTTCTCATATCACTAACAGTAACCAATTGAGTCTGGCTCAATTGTTGGGCCGCCAAATGGGACGAGTCGTTACACCTGACTTCCCGGGGTGATCCCGGGAGGGGTTTTCTGATATGATCTTTAGGGTGTGTTTACCACAGAGGGGGGGGCGGAGGATCCTTCTTCCGAGAGGGTCTCGGGAGCTTCGAAAGAATGTCGCTCAGACTCGTTAGATCTGGCTATCCAACTTCTTCAGTCCACGTTTCCGTCCTGGGGTATTCAACCCCATTAGAGCTTAAATTGGAAAACTCATCTGTCATCAAAACAAGAAGAAGACTAGGTTTTTCGTCCATGTCGATAGTGATTATGGTAAATAATATTTGATTCGTTAGGAGGTTTGCTTGATGCTTTTGTTGTTAGCACTCCTGTTTACTGTAATGCTTGTAATGCTATTTAAAATTAAACTTCTGTAATGATCTCTAAATTAACTTGTTATCATCTCCTACTGCTCCAAAAATGCAAAAATATTCTTGCCTGACTTGCTAAGCTCTCTGCAACTGATGCTATCATTATTTTTGCCTTGACGTTCCTGTGGAAGCCAAGCCTCTCAATGTATATCATCATTCCTTGTCTTCATTAACAACAAGATTCATCTCCGAACCAGAATTAGTTCATGACACAAGATTTTTGTTTTGTTTTGTTTGCTTAGTTATGATGAAATATTGCCAGAGTTGATTTGATTTGTTTACTTAAAGTCAAGATCCAGAATGGTTTGTTTTTGCCCTTTTTCTTTTGCGCCGCATTGAAGCTAAGAATTTTGCCTTTTGTCTCCTTTAAGTGATAAATTTAATATTAAAAATGACCACAAAGGAAAATAATAAATAAATACATAAATAAACATTACAATATATTGCAAATTTTAAGGAAAAACTTGAAATTGTAAAGAAAAGGTTATAGAGTTATTAATTAATAATGGGGCAGCGAAGATGATTGGAACGGGGGAGGATCTTCTCCAACATTGCGAGTATACAATGCCATACTCTTCACTTGTCGGACGGCATCGGATAATCGTTGACCATTTAACGTTTGAGATCACGACTTGGTCGGCATTCTGCAAGTGTTATCGGATCATGTTTCTGTCAATTTTGTCCCGCTTTATTTTTATTTTTTAAAAAAAATGCCGAGTCTTGGTCGTCGTCGTTTTCTTTGTATAAATCTTCTGCAGTCGGCTTCTCTGCGGCATCGTATTCCTTGATCTGTTTGAGATCGGGCTCTCTCTCGCACTCGCTCGATCTCTCACCGTAATGGCGACGGATCTGAAGAAGAAGGCGAAGGACGCTTTCGTCGACGACAACTTCGAGCTCGCCCTTGATCTCTACACGCGGGCGCTGGATCTGGAGCCGCGCAACGCCGACCTCTTCGCCGACCGCGCTCAGGCAAACCTCAAAGTCGAAAACTTCACCGGTATAACCCGCCGCCCGGGGACCTCTCTCCTTGGTTTGGGTGTTTGGTTTTGCAGACGAGTTTGGTGCCTGCCCTGTGGCGTTCATTAAATAATCGATTGATTTTGAAGTGCGTGAGTTCCTCATATATTGTGTTTAGGTAACAAATCATTTTTTTTTTGTGGGACGCAAGGATTTGGTAAGCATGAGTGGCTTCCACCGAAAACTATTTTAGGGAGTTGATCTTCTTTGGGGGTTGACTTTGGTCCCATGGATTAGTGCAGCGGTTTCCGCGGATAGTGAAGTTAATCCTGATACGTATTTACGTCTTGGAAGTATTTGTGCTGTTCTTGAATAGGATTTCTACTTTAGGTCTTTAAGAAGCAGTAGTAATACAGTATGTACTAGTCCGTCTGGGTTGGCATGGAACACTATCATCGACTAATGAAGTGACCATAAGTGTGTTTTTTTTCATTATAATTTTTTTTTTTTTGCTTAGTCAAGTTTAATTAACAACAATGCCTGCCTTTTTTAATTGGCTGAGAATTCTATTAGACTTCACATGTTACTTCTATTTTGCAGAAGCTGTTGCAGACGCCAATAAGGCAATAGAGCTTGATCCTTCAATTCCTAAAGCTTATATGCGCAAGGGGTTAGTCGAACATGCTTGCGGATGTTCTTTTTGTTTGTTTGTTTGTTTGTTTGTTTGTTGTTCAAAGCTATACTTTTCACTTTCTTGGGGATGTATGCCATATTTTTTGTGATTTCTCAAGTAGATGGTCATCTAGTGATCCACTTGTTTAATAGCCTACATTTGGATTATTAATAGTTTCAATTACCTAAGAGGCCAATCTACTCAGCCATGGTACCAAAATACTGGTCATTAGTTCCAGTCAACATTCCTTCTTCTGCAATATTATCAAGTAGATATTTTCACACACATATTAGGGTATTTCATTTAGCCATATTATTGGTTAGATTTGGCTATCAAATAGAAAGATAGGTTTCTGTTCTAGATGACTAGTATTATAATTATAATTTGAGAATGATGAACACCTTCAAGCTCTTTATTAAATATATATTCATATGCAATATTGAATCTACTGTTTCCTGAGTATTTTGCAGCTTTGGAATGCCATTTTATCTGTTACTTTGTTAATAATATGACATCACAGATTAAGGACTTTTGGGATAATTGATCATTAATCAAATTAAATATGGTAGCAGAATAGGAAATATAAGATCTATGATCAATCTCACTAGTGCTAAATGGAACGAGTCTGAAACATGATGAAGCCATCAAGATTGCCAGTGCAAGATAAATAAATATGGTATGTTTCTCTTAAGGTGATATGCTCATAGAGCTTGAGTTAGTTGAATCTAGTTTATGGAGGATACCCACATGGAAGTGCTAATAATATCATGGAAGTGATAATAATATGAAAGCAATGTCTGTCACCTTGTCTAATAGCTTAAAATTTTCGGATAAGTGTCATGAAATCAAATTTGAAGTCCTATTTAGTTTCTTTAGAAGCAGGTGCAGCTTATTCAAATTTTATTGTCCATTAAGTTGTATCTAAGGCATCCTATATTTTCCCTTAAACAGTCTGATAATGATGTGATCTGCCTTTTACAGTATTGCTTGTATGAAGCTTGAAGAATATCAAACTGCAAAGGCAGCTCTCGAAGCAGGTCTGCATTTGGCATCGGGAGATTCAAGATTCACCAAATTAATCAAAGAATGTGATGACTGCATTGCAGGTACATGTCTCCACATAGCTTAATTCGCTTACCATATAGAATGATCTCCTGGCACATTCTGCAATGATCACTTGCTAACAAGTAATCCATCCTGGCTTTCTGTTGTGTTTTATCGATGGGAGTATTGTGTATTCCATCTACAAGTCGCAGTACCTTGTGTTGGAACTCTGGACATTTTTAAACTTCCATCAAACTGAATCTAACTAAAATTTATCTCTCTGCATCATTTTTTTTTGGGTTGAAGATAAAACGTTGATTGCCAATTCTGCATTGGAGGACAGTATTTATCTGTTAGCTTTATTAATTTAAATATTGACTTCTGAATTTTCCTTTGGGTTTATCCTTTATGTAGAAGAGGCCCATGGTCTATCAAAGGAAGAAACAGAAAATGTTTCACAAAGTTCATTCTCTTCATCCAATCCAACTACCAACCTTGGCAATAACTCTAATTCTACACCTGGTTCATCAAATCAGACCAAGGAAGCAACTAAGAATCCAAAATACAGGTAAGTTTGAAGTTATGACATCAATGTAAAAAATCATATATGCTGATGCATCTTCCACATTATGAAAATTATTCACATAAATGCTTCTTAGAGGTATGTTATGGCTTATTATGCTTCCTACAACTTAATTGTTTGGGTGATTAATTTTGATCAACATTCTTACAATTCTGGCACATGTGGTGTATCAAGAGATTGCATTTAGTAATTATGTGTTTAGGAATATGTTATACAAGGGAGTAATTTTCTTGCCCAAATTAAAAAGACTATATATGACTTGTTGGATGGGCAGATGGTATTTTTCTTTTGTGAAATTTATTTCCTAAGTCTTCAACTATGCTCTATCTCTTCTTTGTGCCCACTTTGCCGGATGCAGAAGTGGATCATGATAAGACATTACTATTTTAGATGCATCAGTTATGAAGCTGATGTATTTGATCTGTAAATTGCATACTTTAATGTACTAATTCTTTCTCTGATTGTTGAGGGCATTTACTATGTATTTGTGTATTGACTATAGTCCCTAAATAATTTGAACAACCAAGCATAGGTTGGTATTTATTATCTGTTCATTGGTTGACTATATTTTCATAGGTGATGTAGCATTATCATCACAACTGAATCTTGAACTGGATCCAATATTCTTTTTATTTCTTGTCATATTTTTTTGACATCTAACTGAATGCAGGTTTGATTCTATAATGCACCAATGGATGTAGTGTTGACCATTTTTGCAAGGGCGTTCCTGCTACAAGTGTTTCAGTTGAATTTGGGGAACAAATAGTATGTCTTCTATGTGATTTTCTTCCTTTTTCTATACTTCAAAGTTTACCTGTCTCAAGTTATGATTGAACCTAGATCCAAAATATAATAGTGGTTGACATGATTATGCATTGTCATGGTGCAGTTGAGTGTTATGATTGATATACCTGGGGAAGAACAGTATCATTTTCAACCTCGTTTATTTGCTAAGGTATTTCTCTTCTTGACATTTTGGCTACTAACTGACAGAGTATAAGGGCGTTGGTTCAAGTTTCATATATAATCTTGATTATGCGATTACTTGTAATCACATAACCAAAGTTATGGGGAATGAAACATAATCTGAAGTGTTTGGTTAATTTAGTAGTAAAATAAAATTTTGTTGTTTAGATAATAGTCAGACAAATAATATTTTACCGTATTACCCTTTAGTTAAATTTAAGATAATAATATTATATGCTATCTAAATTAAAATAAGAAAAGTAAGATGATATTATATACATGTTGTATCCTCGAAGTATAAAAAATATATTGAATCGACGATTATATTTATTTTATTTCTAAAATTAAAATATCAAAAAATATATAATTAATAAATGGATTATTTTTTTTATGAATTGTTTAGTAATTTTATTAATTTTAAATTAAATTTATATTAGTTTGACGCCCCCTCCTTGTTGTCTCTCGTTCCTCTCCCCTAATCTATTTAATTTATGTTATTTTTGTTTAATGTAAATATTAATATTTGAGATGTTTCTAATCCTTACTTTCCTGTTTTTCTGATGTTTGCATCGATCATTACTTGGAATCGTTATTTTCCAATTTTTTTGATCTATGGATCTTTCAGATACTTCACAAACGACCCTAATAGTTATTTCACATGAAGTTAATATTTAATACTACTCGTCTAGTACTTTAAACTACTAGGTAAGGCATTTTGAATCATGGGTGTACAGATCATACCTGAAAAGTGCAGCTACCAAGTCTTATCTACCAAAATTGAAATCCGACTCTCAAAAGCTGAGTCAATTGCTTGGCCTTCGCTAGACTACAGTGACAAGAAAACAGTTCCCCAGAAGATAAATTTGCCAGGTAGGCCAATGATGAGGTTTTATGCATCACTATGTTAAAACTAGAACATCGAATGATTTCAAATGGTACTAATATAAGATACTCGCTTTTTAGTGTCGCTGGTTGATTCCCATCTAGATTATCTTGCATCTCGAGCTGGGCTTTGTCGGGTGATTCTTCATTTGTGTGTAACTGAGAGATAATCATTCTTGCATTCATATATTTGGTTTTCATAGTTTCTCATTTGTATAAATATTTTATCAGAGACATCTCTCTGACTTGATTGTTTGTTTTTGCTTCTTTTTTTCCATTTGTTGTATTTGGGTGTTGCTTGTTCCATCCCAAAATGAGTAGTCATTCGAGAAGATGGCATCCTGCTATTACATTGATATAATATATCACTGTACTTGTCATGTAGGACTAATAATATGGAGCACCCTTATTTCAATGTGACCCTTGTGCCCACCCCTGATTTAGAGGCACAAATATATGCACCATGTTGAATTCTAGTGGAGCCTGTCACTCCAAAATAATGTATTTACACACCACAAGTTCAATATATCTTCTTGTGTTGATGAGTTGAGGAAATGAGGGTTTTAGTTCATCGATTAATTCTTCATCGTCGGTATCAATTACACTCAATTTGCAAATTTTTGTTCCTGTATTGGATGCCACTGAGACATACTGAGTGTTAATTGAAATACCAAAACCTGCAGCTTCAAACTCATACAGACCTTCTTATCCATCCTCAAAATCGAGAAGAGACTGGGATAAACTAGAAGCAGAAGTGAAGAAAGAGGTATAAAATGACATTCGACCTAACGCACTGCTTCGTCTTTTCAGAAACTCTTGCGCCTCTTTTTCTCAACTGTCTCATTGTGACTTTCTCCAGGAGAAAGAGGAAAAACTAGATGGAGATGCAGCACTGAACAAATTCTTTCAGGATATTTATCGTGATTCTGATGAGGACATACGACGAGCAATGAGCAAGTCGTTTGTAAGTCATTCTGAGACACTTCTTTGGCCTAGAAAAGGACAATTATTGCACAGAACAATTGCAAGACTAATTGTTGCTAATCTAAATGCATCCAAAGAACAATCCACAAATTTAGGAACCTAATGGAATCTCCTATCTCAATATAGGTTGAATCAAATGGCACCGTGCTATCCACAAACTGGAAGGAAGTGGGTTCAAAGAAAGTGGAGGGTACTCCCCCAGATGGTATGCAGTTGAAGAAATGGGAGTATTGATCTTTTTTTGCAGCAAAAGTACCAGGACTTTTAGTTTCATGGGTATGATTTAATCAATCCTAGCATGCTCGTCCCTGTTCATAATTTGATTGGTTTGTCGAACATACACTCATGAACCTTGCTGGTTGTTTGTGTCTTAGTTGTCTCTTTCGTGTTGGTGTGCCTTTATTTAAATAAGTTTCTTCCCTTGATTCACTTATAACTTTCATTTAGGTTACATAGAGCTTTCTACTCATTTCATAGTGATTCAATCCAAATTTTAGAATCACTATTGATAGGGTTGAACACCCCATGGTTGACACGTGAACTAAAGAAATTATGTGGTAAGATTCACCGAGTCTGGACGATTCTTTTTCCTAGATCCCCGAGGTCCCCTCGGGATGGTGGATTCCCGAGACCGTCTCGGGTAGATATACTTTTGAGAATCGCTCCAAGAAGACACATGCCCGAGATCACCTCGGGAGATCAGGGCACCCCAAAATCACCTCGGGAAAGCGAGCGCCCAGGACCCCCCCTCGGGGCCAAAGGACTCCGAGATCACCTTGGGCTAGTGGAGCCGAAGGAGCACTCGACCTTAATTTACCATCCCCTTCCTTCGGAGTTGGGAATATTCATCACCAATAATTATAGGATAATCATGACCTATGATACGCGGCCATTAAAGTCTTAATTATTGCAACGGTCTAGATTTAATGGCCGCGACGGCTGTTACAAAGATTATCCAGTAACTGACAATTGAGTGGACGTGGAGAAGAACGTGGGACACGTATGATGATCACCTCTGATATAAAAGGTACCCCAACCCTCCAAGTAAGGAGTTACACACATTCTAATTCATACATTTTTGCTTGTTTCCTTCCATCTCCTAAAACCAGGCACTGACTTGATCGTCGGAGTGGACTTCGTCAGACGACCTCCGACGTGTTCCCTTAACGCTCGTGTTAATCTCGCAGGATGGAAGCTCTTCCTCGTTCGTCATCATCCTCGTGGGTTGAACCCTGATGACTGGCCGTCGACGTTGATTCCTTCCAGAACAAGTTTGATGTCGTCTGTAGGAAACCAATAAAGCATCGGAAGGAGCACCAATGGTCGAGTCGGCGGGATAATTTATCGTCCTGACGAAAAAGGAATTAGATCGCTTGGTGGCCAATGCTGTCAAAGGGGCGCTCGAACAACTCCAAATCGAGCAGGTTGCCTCACAGTGAGTCGCTTCTGTGCAAGAAGAGATCCCCAGAATTTTCACTCCGCACCCCCCAACAACGGAGGTCTGTTTCACCACCAGGGAGACACGCCGAAGCAGTCCCAATCCACCGACAAAATTCTCTAGGAGACGTAGAGAAGGCCAACTCACTAGCCTCCAGCCCGCGGAGACAGGAGGACAGACCAGGGAGGAGGGAAGAACCTAAGGCCTCCTTAAAGGCGCCCTCCACTCCTTTCTCCTTGAGGATTGTAGAAGATCCCATGTCGAAGCAGTTTCGCGGACCTGAGATTGCCGACTACGACGGGAAGACTGATCTCAAAGATCTTGCCTGTAAGTTTGAGAACGCGGCACTCCTGCACTAGTATATCGATGGCGTGAAATGTCGGGTGTTCAAGAATACCCTATCAGGAACAACCCAGTGATGGTTCCAGAGGCTGTCCCAGGATTCTATCAACTCCTTCATGGAGTTTAGAACTGTCTTCCTCCATCATTTTGCCAACAGCCGTCGTTATCAGAAGACGACGCTCAATTTATTTGCTCTAAAGCAGAAGCCAAAGGAACCACTCAAGGACTACATCTAGCGGTTCAACCGAGTGGCGCAGGATGTGCTGACTGCGACCTCCGAGATCCTCGTCAGTGCCTCTACCCACGGGTTCTCGGACGGGGATTTCTTCCGATCTTTAGTGAAGAAGCCACCCACCAGATTCGATGATCTACTAGGGTGTTCCGTCAAGCACGTTAACGTGGAAGAAGTGCAACACATTCGTCGCAAGGACCCAGTCGGGGTCCCTCAAGCCGTCGTACGGTTGGAAAGGAGGGGACCTCCGGCACCGGCATGAGTAAAAGATCTTCGCTTGGGGAAAGACTAATAGGCAGGTAGGCGGAAGCTGGTAGAGATAGTTGATACCCAGCAACCGGAGCCGTTGTTGAAGCACTGTGAATTCCATGACAGTACGACGTACTCCACTGAAGAGTGTCATGTCCTAAGAAAAAATTGGATGAGGATGCAGACCTTAAACCTCGGAGCATGTGGAAGAAGACGGGGTATCGACGGAGGTCCCCCCAGCGCAACTTGTCTCCCCGGCATCGAGACCCGACGACAGTCTCGATTGCGATCAAGAGGGAGAAGTCAGGAGGCTGAACCCTGCAGATCTTCCTCATTGGAAAGAGACCCCAAGAAAGACAAGACCTCTGCACGTGGCCCTCCTTCCGGGCACATTGGAGTGATCTCTGGAGGTCCTACCGGAGGGGACTCCCATCGTGCGAGGAAGGCTCATACTCGGCGATTAGAGAACTATGTCATCGTGACGAGTAGTAGTCAAAGTCGCAACCCCATAATCTCCTTCAGCCCAGAGGACCTGGAGGACACAGAAGCCTCCCACGAGGACGCCTTGGTAATTCTAGCGCGTATCGTGAATTATGAGATCAAACACATCTTAGTGGATACAGGTAGTTCCGTGAACATCCTGTACAAGGTTGCTCTGGATCAGATGCAGATTGACAAGGATGAACTGCTTCCGGTTTCGACCTTGCTTTTCCGGATACCGAGTACAGCCGATATGACAAATTACCCTATCACTGCCATTGGACAGTGACACTCTGGAGAGGACCAAGAGAACCCCCTTCTTGGTCGTTAATGCTCCCTCTTCCTACAACGCCATCTTGGGGCGCCCGACTCAGCATATTCCAGGCGGCGGTGATTTCATTTCGATGTTGGATGCTTATCAAGGCTACCATCAAGTGCCTCTCGCTCCTGAAGACCAGGAGAAAGCCAGCTTTGTGACAGCCGATGACATGTACTGCTATAACGTAATGCCTTTCGGATTGCGCAACGCTGGGACAACTTATCAGTGGATGATGGACAAGGTATTCAGGCATCAGATCGGGAGAAACATCGAAGTGTACGTGGGCGATATCCTGGTCAAGACTGACAAGGGAAAGGACATGATAGCCAACTTAGAAGAGACGTTCGCCACCCTGAGGGCCAACAAGCTGAAGTTGAACCCTGCCAAGTGTTTGTTCGGGGTGAAGAGCGGTCATTTCTTGGGGTACATGATGACAGAGAGGGGGATCGAGGCTAATTCAGAAAAGGTAAAGGTTATTCTAGATATGCCATCCCCTTGTAACTTCAAGGAGTGCAGCGGCTGAATGACAGAATCACAGCTCTTTCCAGGTTCATCTCCAAGTCTGCGGATAGGACCATGCCATTCTTCAAAATTCTGAGTAAAGCAACCAAGTTCGATTGGGATGACCAGTGTGAAAAGACACTTGCTAACCTAAAGGCCTATCTCACCGAGCTCCTCATCCTCTACAAGCCAGTGGAGGGGAAGACCTTATTTGTCTACCTATCTGCGGCAGAACAAGCAGTAGGCTCAACACTCGCCCGAGAAGAAGGTATGGTGCAATACCCTATATACTTCTTCGAATATCTCCTGAAGGATGCTGAGACACGATACACTACGATAGAGAAGCAGGCTTATGCCCTGGTCTTAATGGCCTGGAGGTTAAGATCGTACTTCTTAACACATTCTATCGTGGTTCTCACCAACAGCCCGCTCGCACGGGTCCTCACCAATCCCGAAGTTTCAGGCCGGCTGATCAAATGGACGACAGATTTAAGCGAGTACGGTATTGAGTACCAACCTCGTACCGCAATCAAGACATAAGCTCTCTCAGATTTCATACTGGAGACTGTCCCAGAGCCCGAGGCTGAAGGAGTCTGGAAGGTTTATATGGACAGGTCTTCCAACAGCCGGTATAGCGGAGTTGGGGTGTTAATGGTCTCCCCTTGGGGGGGCATGCTATATTAATCTGTCTGACTCCACTTCAAAGCCACCAACAATGAAGTTGAATACGAGGCGATCTGTAACACCCGCTTTTTTTTTTTCTAAAGCAGCGTTACGTTAACATACTTAGGGCATGTAGACATCATAATGCAGCGGAAACTTTTAACTTACACCTACATGTACTTACTACCCTTCCTAACATCATAACATGGGAACTTGGCATATTAACTTTATACCTAACCTCATATCATGTCATACTTAGCATCATGTCATACTTGTCATCATGTCATACATAGCATCATATCATAGAGTCACATTCAAGCACATACTAGTAAAGGTAAAGTTCTATCATAAAACAAGCAAACATATGGTCTCGTGGCCAAGTCACTGTCACACACATACTTTATTGCCCTCCTGCTGCTTCCTTACGGTCCCCTTGCGTGATCTGCGGTATAAGGAAAATAAGACTATAAGCACATAGGCTTAGTAAGACTCTTTCCTACTCACTAAAACCATTCATCACTTAATCATGAGCATCTTAAACATTAACATACTTAGTGCTTTACTCAACACATAAGTCTTTATGAGCACTTAGCATACATTTGACTTGACTTGAACATAACTTAATCATTTTCGTAGCATAGCATATACATAAACATACAAACATTCATAGCCTGGCATAATACCTGGCATAGACATAACATCATAAACATTCATAGCATGACATAATACTTAGCATAGACATAAACATAATAACATAACCTCACAAACATTCTTAACATGAACCTAAATAAAATCATGACATCCTAACTTAGCACAAACACAATTAAAGCAGGGCATCATAACTTAGCATGAACATAAATAAAATCATAGCATTCTAACCTAGCACAAACATAATTAAATCATGGCATCATAATTAACATTACATAAATAAAATCATGACATTCTAACCTAGCATAAACATAATTAAATCATGACATCATAATTAACATTACATAAATAAAATCATGACATTCTAACCTAGCATAAACATAATTAAATCATGGCATCATAATTAACATTACATAAATAAAATCATGACATTCTAACCTAGCATAAACATAATTAAATCATGACATCATAATTAACATTACATAAATAAAATCATGACATTCTAACCTAGCATAAACATAATTAAATCATGGCATCCTAAACTAGCACAAACATAATTAAATCATGGCATCATAATTAACATTACATAAATAAAATCATGACATTCTAACCTAGCATAAACATAATTAAATCATGGCATCCTAAACTATCATGAACATAAATAAAATCATGGCGTTCTAACTTAGCATAAACATAATTAAATCATGACATCATAATTAACATAAACATAAATAAAATCATGACATTCTAACTTAGCATAAACATAATTAAATCATGGCATCATAATTAACATAAACATAAATAAAATCATGACATTCTAACTTAGCATAAACATAATTAAATCATGGCATCACAATTAACATGAACATACTTTGCATTAACATACCTTGCATAAACATGTTTTTCATAAATATTCTTTTCATAAACATACTTTTCATAACATAATGCATAACATGGATGGATGCATGGACAAATGCATATATTATAAGGATGCTTAATCTTTAAAAACATACTTTTCATTACTTAAACATAATCATACCATTCATTGGGCCCTGGCTTGTACCACATTCATTCATCATATGCGCGCATCCCTAAGTAAATACGAGGTAGCTAATCTCGACCTACTAGGGTAAGGACAGCTTCATCGGTAGTCTTGAACCGTAAGGACAGCTTCATCGGTAGTCCCGAACCGTGTACAGCTTCATCGGTAGTCTAGAACCGTGGACCTTACTTAGGTCCGGTACAAGTCCATAAAATAAAATAAAATACTTTCACATGCTTTTTCATTCATCATCATTCATTCATCATGCTTGTCATTCATCATCATTCATTCATCATACTTGTCATTCCTCATCATTCATTCATCATACTTAACATCATCGTTATGCCTTAAAGGCATGTACTTTAACCTCATTCATAAGACATGACATACATACATCTTATTCATAAAACATGACATACATACGTAACATTCATAAGACATGACATACATGCATATCATTCATAAGACATGGCATATCATTCATAAGACATGATATACATACATATCATTCATAAATCATGGCACATGTCTAAACATCTATGACCTAACATATAATTCATGACATACAAACTAAGGGTTTGGTTAAGATAGAGATTCTTCCATCTTACTTAAACATACCTCTTGGTAACCCATACACAAGCATCTTTGTAGGTTTAACCCAACCCTAGCCCTAGGTTATGTCCTTGGCCGAAAGTCCCCAAGGAACCCTAGGTCCATGAAACTTCACATAACTTCCCAACTAACATCTCATACATACATACTAGGCCATAGGAACCATTTGATCCCATACTTAAGGTCAACCCTAATCCTTTAACCCTAATCTTGCTCTTGGCCGAAACTTTAAGGCCATGGGGCATGGAAAAAATTTCCATTAAATCTCCACATCAATTGTTATACACTAACCATACCTTACCATAGGGCCATTTGGGGCCCTTACTTGAAATGAGTCCTAACTTTCCACCCTATTAGGGTACTTGGCCGAAACCTATAGGGTCTCTAGGCCATGTGAAACATTCACATAAATACCCTTCATCTCCCTTATATCATGACAATACATAAAACAAACACTTGAGGTTTTAAACCCCACCCTACACAAGAGTTCTTGTTGTTGGCCGAAACCCTAGGGTATCCTAGGGTACTCCAAAAATTTCCAAAAATTATACTTAATCTCTAAACATCATAAGGGAACATTAAATAACATTATAAAGATTTTTAGCATCATTATGAACCCTAAAACATTGTGGCCGAAACCCATAGGCTCTCTAGGGTGTTGATTTTGTTTCTTTCATGTTGGCCGAAATCTTAGGGTGTCCTAGGGTACTCCAAAAATTTGCCAAAATTATACTTACTCTCTAAACATCATAAGGGAACATCAAATAACATTATAAAGATTTTTAGCATCATTATGAACCCTAATACATAGTGGCCGAAACCCATAGGGTCTCTAGGGTGTTGATTTTGTTTCTTTCAACATCAATCCCCAAAAACCACCCATTAAATCATGCTAAAACATAAGGAACTATTATACCACAGGTGATGGAGTCTTACCTTAGGTTTCTTGATTTTTCGAACCTTGAAAGAGAAGAAGATTGCAAAATCTTTGGATCCTTGCTTCCTTGTCCTTGTATCCTTGGAAAACCCTTAGATCTTGGAGATAAGGCCTCTTGTGGAGCTTTTCCAAGGGAGAACCCTTCCTTGGGTGTTCGGCTAGGATGAGGGGAGGAAGAGGAAGAAATTGCAAAGTGATGGAAGGAAGAGGTAACTCCCAAAACCCCCCTCTTTATAGCCCATGAAGGAGGTAAATGAAGAGTCTCTCCATGACCCTTCATCTTCTTCTATGCCTTAACCAATATCCACTTCATTCCCTCCTAACAATACCTTGCTAGGTGAGTTGGTTAATGCATACATGGTTGTACAAGGGGTCCAAGGTTCAATCCTTGGTAGTTGCAGAATTTTTTCCCACTTATTTTATTTTATTTTTCCTAGTATTTTCGAAAATTCTTTAAAAATTTCCTCATAATTATATTAATATTTTTTATTAAAATCCCTTTATATTTATACTAATTTTCACCTAAAATCCATCAAAAATTATGGTACTAAAAAGCCCATATAAGGCCCATTAGTGTCTTTTTTCCCAATTTAAATGAGAAAATATGAATTTTCTAGGCCAAGATTTGCATTAATATTTCTAGGTTCCTCGAAAAATTATCTAGACAAGCTTAATATTTTAAGAACAGATTAAGAGAATTTTCTGGGTCGTTACAATCCCCCATACCTTGTGACAGTTCGTCCTCGAACTTAGAATAGCTCAGGGTACTTGCGCCTCATCTCGTCCTCGCGTTCCTAGGTAGCTTCTTCGAACCGTTGACTTTGCCATAGGACCTTGACTAAGGGTACTTCCTTACTCCTCACCTTCTTGACTTCCTTATCCAAAATCTGGATGGGTCTGCTCTCATAGCTTAGGTCCTCCTGCACTTGTACTGTCTGTGGCTCGATCACTTGGTCCATATTTGAGATACACTTTTTAAGCAGGGACACATGGAATACGTTATGGATAGCTGACATCTCTGGAGGCAGCTCTAACTCATATGCCACTTTACCGACTCTTTTCAGAATCAGGTATGGCCCCACATAGCGCGGATTTAGTTTTCCTTTCTTCCCAAATCTTGTCACCCCCTTCATAGGAGCCACTTTGAGAAACACCCAATCTCCAACACTAAATTCCAGTGGTCTACGCCGAACATCGGCATAACTCTTCTGTCGGCTCTGAGCAGTTTCTATCCGTTGTCGAATATTCTGTATAGCTCGGGTGGCGCTGTTGATAATCTCCGTTGTGAGCCCCATTTCCTTCTTTTCACCACCCTCGTACCAACAGATCGGAGACCTACATCTCCTCTTCATACCGGACCACCAGAACCTCTTCTTCAGATCCTGATACATTTTGGTGGATCCTGGATGTATCGAATAAGGGGTTCCGTGAGCCTCTGCCAGTATCTCCTTTCGAAGCTCCGAATCATTAGGGATACATAGACGATCCCTAAGGTAGAGTACTCCCCTTTGGCGATACGAAAACCATCCCCCTTTCCTTCTAAGATCTCCTGTTTGATTCTCTGAAGGCTAGGATTACCATCTTGTTTGTCCAAGCCCTTCCGTGTTTTGAGAGTCGATAAGAATTTCCGGGTTCTTTTCCCTGATTCTCCGATAACTTCAAACATAGTATCTGCCTCGGGTCGAATAGATCACCTTTCGCTTATGACACTCGATAGAAATATCGTATTTGCTCAGAAAATCCATCCTCATTATAACATCGTAATCCCGCATGTCGAGTATTATCAGATCGCAGTAGAGTTCTCTTTCTGCGATTCCGACTAGCACAACACGCGGTACGTGAGCGGATGTCATTATTTCTCCCGAAGGCAGGGTCGTTAAGAACTTGCAGTCCAAAACTTGTGGGGACGTATCTATCTCCTTAGTGTATAATCGAGCTAGTGTCATTAATAGTTTTATGATATAATTATATGCATATATCATAAGTATATAGTTATTATATTTATGGGTAAACCTAATAATAGTATGCTTCCGAAATATTAATTCACAACATGAGCTATGAATTATATTAGTTAATAGTTATTATATGATAAGTGAGGTCATATTTATTATATTACCATAAAATAACTTAAGGTAATCTTATATATTAGATAATAGAGAATCATACGTTGCTAATTTAATATTGATAATTAGTATGAAAATATAGTGGACCCCTAATCTACAATAGATGTTAATATAATTAGGACACTACCTTATGCGTATCATTTGAGGTTATACTGTATGACTTACACCATTAATTATATTAGTATTAGTATAATGGAACTAATGCTATACGCTAACATGGGTGAGAGTTTTATAATCTAATGTATGTAGGCTATCATATACTTCCCTACATGAGATTATATTATAGGTTATACATAATATCGTAAATTATAGTTATTTATCATATAAATTATGGGTATAATACCCATAATTGCTTATGGGATAATATGTATAGGTGATATCTTATAGGTTGAGATGATACATGTCAACCGGTATGTAGGCTCATATTAAGAACCTATACGATAGGTGAATTGTGACAATACTTATATGATAAGGAATTAGTATAGTTATATCTATAATAATCTTATATTAGTACACACTCTCATATTATTATCATATGCTTTATGAAATATAATATAATTATATTATATGATGGGTAACTCGTATAATGTACATGTTATATAACCTTATGTTAATATTAGGTTCACCTTACTTACTAATATTATGATGGTGCTCAATTAACACCGTGTTTATGAACATAAGGTTGAGTCACACTTATGACTAATTGTATTATGGCTAACTTAGACCTAATGTATAAGGCAGAATACTTATACATAATTGTCTTATGATGTGATTTAAGATAAGTTATGATATAATGTATATTGAGCATCAGGTCGGCCGATGAAGTAGTCTCATTAATTCTATTACTCTGTCTTCTAGTCATACTTCCCTTCATAAAGGTCAAGTATGGATAATATGAGTTATTGCTATTCCTACCCCCATACTAAATTTAAATTATTTGATCTTCATAAATAAAACAATAGAAAAATATCGTTCATATGTACATATGTACATATTTTGCAAATAAAATATGCAAATATTTCCCATCATCTATCATAAGGTATCATTCGTCGTTACATATCGTAATGTACTTTTTCATCATAACTATCGTTCATACTTGCATATCTTAAAATCATAAAACATCTTACTACTATCAGATATGTAAAGAGGTACTTACTTGGAAGCGGCAGGAAGAGGGCTTGATGTGTGTGTAGTGAGATGGTAACTGCTCTGATACCAACCCGTAACACCCGCTTTTTTTTCCTAAAGCGGTGTTACGTTAACATACTTAGGGCATGTAGGCATCATAATGCAGCGGAAACTTTTAACTTACACCTACATGCACTTACTACCCTTCCTAACATCATAACATGGGAACATGGCATATTAACTTTATACCTAACCTCATATCATGTCATACTTAGCATCATGTCATACTTGTCATCATGTCATACTTATCATCATGTCATTCTTAGCATCATGTCATACATAGCATCATGTCATAGAGTCACATTCAAGCACATACTAGTAAAGGTAAAGTTCTATCATAAAACAAGCAAACATATGGTCTCGTGGCCAAGTCACTGTCACACACATACTTTATTGCCCTCCTGCTGCTTCCTTACGGTCCCCTTGCGTGATCTGCGGTATAAGGAAAATAAGACTATAAGCACACAGGCTTAGTAAGACTCTTTCCTACTCACTAAAACCATTCATCACTTAATCATGAGCATCTTAAACATTAACATACTTAGTGCTTTACTGAGCACATAAGTCTTTATGAGCACTTAGCATACATTTGATTTGACTTGAACATAACTTAATCATTTTCGTAGCATAGCATATACATAAACATACAAACATTCATGGCCTGGCATAATACCTGGCATAGACATAACATCATAAACATTCATAGCATGACATAATACTTAGCATAGACATAAACATAATAACATAACCTCACAAACATTCTTAACATGAACCTAAATAAAATCATGACATCCTAACTTAGCACAAACACAATTAAAGCAGGGCATCATAACTTAGCATGAACATAAATAAAATCATAGCATTCTAACCTAGCACAAACATAATTAAATCATGGCATCATAATTAACATAACATAAATAAAATTATGACATTCTAACCTAGCATAAACATAATTAAATCATGGCATCCTAAACTATCATGAACATAAATAAAATCATGGCGTTCTATCCTAGCATAAACATAATTAAATCATGGCATTATAATTAACATAAACATAATTAAAATCATGGCATTCTAACTTAACATAAACATAATTAAATCATGATATCATAATTAACATAAACATAAATAAAATCATGGCATTCTAACTTAGCATAAACATAATTAAATCATGACATCACAATTAACATGAACATACTTTGCATTAACATACCTTGCATAAACATGTTTTTCATAAATATTCTTTCCATAAACATACTTTTCATAACATAATGCATAACATGGATGGATACATGGACAAATGTATATATTATAAGGATGCTTAATCTTTAAAAACATACTTTTCATTACTTAAACATAATCATATCATTCATTGGGCCCTGGCTTATACCACATTCATTCATCATATGCGCGCATCCCTAAGTAAATACGAGGTAGCTAATCTCGACCTACTAGGGTAAGGACAGCTTTATCGGTAGTCCCGAACCGTAAGGACAGCTTCATCGGTAGTCCCGAACCGTGGACAGCTTCATCAGTAGTCCAGAACCGTGGACCTTACTTAGGTCCGGTACAAGCCCATAAAATAAAATAAAATGCTTTCACATGCTTTTTCATTCATCATCATTCATTCATCATGCTTGTCATTCATTATCATTCATTCATCATACTTGTCATTCCTCATCGTTCATTCATTATACTTAACATCATCGTTATGCCTTAAAGGCATGCACTTTAACCTCATTCATAAGACATGACATACATACATCTTATTCATAAAACATGACATACATACGTAACATTCATAAGACATGGCATACATGCATATCATTCATAAACATGACATATCATTCATAAACATGACATATCATTCATAAGACATGGCATACATACATATCATTCATAAATCATGGCACATGTCTAAATATCTATGACCTAACATATAATTCATGACATACAAACTAAGGATTTGGTTAACATAAAGATTCTTTCATCTTACTTAAACATACCTCTTGGTAACCCATACACAAGCATCTTTGTAGGTTTAACCCAACCCTAGCCCTAGGTTATGTCCTTGGCCGAAAGTCCCCAAGGAACCCTAGGTCCATGAAACTTCACATAACTTCCCAACTAACATCTCATACATACATACTAGGCCATAGGAACCATTTGATCCCATACTTAAGGTCAACCCTAATCCTTTAACCCTAATCTTGCTCTTGGCCGAAACTTCAAGGCCATGGGGCATGGAAAAAATTTCCATTAAATCCCCACATCAATTGTTATACACTAACCATACCTTACCATAGGGTCATTTGGGGCCCTTACTTGAAATGAGTCCTAACTTTCCACCCTATTAGGGTACTTGGCCGAAACCTATAGGGTCTCTAGGCCATGTGAAACATTCACATAAATACCCTTCATCTCCCTTATATCATGACAATACATAAAACAAACACTTGAGGTTTTAAACCCCACCCTACACAAGAGTTCTTGTTGTTGGCCGAAATCCTAAGGTGACCTAGGGTACTCTAAAAATTTCCAAAAATTATACTTAATCTCTAAACATCATAAGGGAACATCAAATAACATTATAAAGATTTTTAGCATCATTATGAACCCTAATACATAGTGGCCGAAACCCATAGGGTTTCTAGGGTGTTGATTTTGTTTCTTTCAACATCAATCCCCAAAAATCACCTAATAAATCATGCTAAAACATAAGGAACTATTATACCACAGGTGAGGGAGTCTTACCTTGGGTTTCTTGATTTTTCGAACCTTGAAAGAGAAGAAGATTGCAAAATCTTTGGATCCTTGCCTCCTTGTCCTTGTATCCTTGGAAAACCCTTAGATCTTGGAGATAAGACCTCTTGTGGAGCTTTTCCAAGGGAGAACCCTTCCTTGGGTGTTCGGCTAGGATGAGGGGAGGAAGAGGAAGAAAATGCAAAGTGATGGAAGGAAGAGGTAACTCCCAAAACCCCGCTCTTTATAGCCCATTAAGGAGGTAAATGAAGAGTCTCTCCATGACCCTTCATCTTTTTCTATGCCTTAACCAATATCCACTTCATTCCCTCCTAACAATACCTTGCTAGGTGAGTTGGTTAGTGCATACATGGTTGTACAAGAGGTCCAGGTTCAATCCTTGGTAGTTGCACAATTTTTCCCCACTTATTTTATTTTTCCTAGTATTTTCGAAAATTCCTTAAAAATTTCCCCATAATTATGTTAATATTTTTTATTAAAATCCCTTTATATTTATACTAATTTTCACCTAAAATCCACCAAAAATTATGGTACTAAAAAGCCCATATAAGGCCCATTAGTGCCCTTTTTCCCAATTTAAATGAGAAAACATGGATTTTCTAGGCCAAAGTTTGCATTAATATTTCTAGGTTCCTCGGAAAATTATCTAGACATGCTTAATATTTTAAGAACATATTAAGAGAATTTTCCGGGTCGTTACACGATTCTAGCGGGCCTACAAGCAGCCAAGCATATGGGAGCTACTCGGGTTGAGATACACTCGGACTCCTAGCTCGTGGCACAACAAATAAAGGGCGACTTCGAAGTCAGGTGTGAGCGCCTACAGAAGTATGTGACCCTCTATGAGTAGCTGAAAGCCTCCTTCATGGAGGTTATCTTGCAAAAGATTTCTAAGGCAGACAATGTCAAGGCTGACGAACTAGCCAGATTGGCTAGCTCCATCTTGATCAGGCAGCTGGATGAACCTAGCGCCCTGGATGAGACGGTAGCACAGATTGGAGAGGAGGCAGGAGACAACACCGTAGCCGATTGGAGGGATCCGTACGTGGAGTTCCTACGGAATGGGAACACTCTAGGCATGAACCAAGGAAACCAACTATTCCGTCGCCGGGCTGCCAGAATCACACTGGTCAGCGATCAACTGTACAGGAGGGCCTTTGCTCGACCACTCTTCAAATGTGTCGGATCAGAAGAAGCCGACTACGTGATGCGGGATGTGCATGAAGGCATTTGCGGAAGCCACATTGGTGGAAAATCTCTGTCTAGGAAGATTATCCTGGCAGGATACTTTTGGCCTACTCTCCAGGCTGACACTCTCAAGTTCGTGGCTGGATGTGAAGTCTGCCAGAGACAGCAACATGTGACTCATTGATCGATTGCGCCCTTACGTGTCTCTACGGTGTCCTGCCCATTCGATCAGTGGGGAATGGACATCGTGAGCCTCTTTCCAATCGAGTCATAGCAGAAGTTCTTGCTGGTTCTCGTGGACTATTTTTCCAAACGGGTGGAGGCTGAGCCTCTGACACACATCATGGAGGCTGCAGTGATGAAGATCCTATGGAGAGATATCGTCTGCAGATATGACATTCCCCACAAGTTGGTGTCGGACAATGGAAGACAGTTTGTCGGGTGCAAGCTCAAAGAATAGTGTGAGGGATTAGACATTCACCAAGCCTTCACATAAGTGGCATACCCGTAGGGCAATGGACAAGCCGAGGTCGTTAACCGTGAAATCCTCAGGGGACCTAAGATAAAACTAGATCACGTCGGAGGCAGCTGGGTTGAGGAACTCCCTAGCATCTTGTGGTCTTACTGTACCACTCCACGAGAAAGAACATGCCAGAGCCCTTTTCAGCTGGTGTACGGAGCTGAGACTGTGATATCGGTGGAGGTGGGGGAAGAGTCTGTCCGAAGGTAGCACTACAACAAGGAAGACAATGATCAAGAGCGACTGATTGACTTGGATTTCGTTTCAGAGGTGTGGGATAAAGCAGCAGCTTGGATGGAGGCATACTAATGACGGATGCAACAAGCCTACAATCGCTGGGTAATCGCCCGCAGCTTTGAAGTCAGAGACAAGGTTTGGAAGAGGATCAAGCCAGTTAGTGATCCGGGGAAGCTGGATCCTTAGTGGGACGGACCTTACGTCATCACCAAAAAGCTCACAGGGGTAGCTACTATATGAAAGATGACAAAGGCAAGGGGTTGGAGAGGCCATGGCATGCCAATCATCTTCGTCGTTATCGCACTCGGTGAGATGTTGAGTTGTTTGCATAACTTTTGTATTTCGGTTGGTACTGCCTTGTAGTTCAATGAATAAAGGAGCAAACGAAATATTACTCGAAAAATGTTGAATCCATGCCTGACGAAAACCCTACTACCTCCGCAGTGAGTAGACTTGGTCTGGGTACTCCCGAGTGCCCGACCAAGAGCTGTAAAACCCTACTACCTCCACGGTGAGTAGGCTTGGTCTGGGTGCTACGGATGTTCGATCAAGAGCTGTAAAACCCTACTACATCCGCGGTGAGTAGGCTTCGTCTGGGTACTTCGGGTGTCTGACCAAGAGTTGTAAAACTTTACTACCTCCGCGGTGAGTGTGCTTGGTCCGGGTGCTACGGATGCCCGACCAAGAGCTGTAAAGCCCTACTACCTCCGCTGTGAGTAGACTTGGTTTGGGTACTCCGGTGCCCGACCAAGAGCTGTAAAACTCTACTACCTCCGCGGTGAGTAGGTTTGGTCCGGGTGCTACGGATGCCCGACCAAGAGCTGTAAAACCCTACTACCTCTGCAGTGAGTAGGCTTGGTCCGGGTGCTACGGATGCCCAACCATGTGCTGTAAAACCCTACTACCTCCGCGGTGAGTAGGCTTGGTCCGGGTACTACGGATGCTTGGCCAAGAGCTGTAAAACCCTACTACCTCCGCGGTGAGTAGGTTTGGTTTGGGTGCTACGGATGCCCGACTAAGAGCTGTAAAACCCTACTACCTCCGCGGTGAGTAGGCTTGGTCCGGGTGCTACGGATGCTCAGCCATGAGCTGTAAAATCCTACTACCTCCGCGATGAGTAGGCTTGGTCCGGGACCTATGGATGCTCGGACAAGAGCTGTAAAACCCTACTACCTCCGCGATAAGTAGGCTTGGTCCGGGGGCTACGGATGCCCGACCAAGAGCTGTAAAACCCTACTACCTTTGCGGTGAGTAGGCTTGGTCTGGGTACTCCGGGTGCCCGATCAAGAGTTGCAAATCCTACTACCTCCGTGGTGAGTAGGCTTAGTTCCAGTACTACGGATGCTCGGCCAAGAGTTGTAAAACTCTACGACGATCCATATATGGACTAAAGCAAGCATCCAGGAGCTGGAACATCCGTTTTGATGAGACAATTAAAGAGTTTGATTTCTCACAAAATCCTGACGAATCTTGTGTGTACAAGAAGGTTAGTGGGAGTGCAGTCGTATTCCTAGTGTTATATGTCGATGATATATTACTTATAGGAAACGATATTTCAGTCTTACAGTTAGTTAAAATTTGGTTGTCCAAAACTTTCTCCATGAAAGACCTGGGAGAAGCAACCTATATCCTTGGGATTAGAATATATAGAGATAGATCAAAACGGTTGCTTGGTCTTTCGCAGTCTACATATATAGACCGAGTGCTAGAAAGGTTTAGCATGTCGGAATCCAAGAAAGGTTACCTTCTCATTAGGCATGGGATCAACCTTTCGAAGTCTATGTGTCCGCGCACAGAAGACGAGTGAATTTGCATGAGTAAGATTCTTTATGCATCCGCGATAGGATCTATCATGTATGCTATGTTATGTATTAAGCCCGATGTATCGTATTCTCTGAGCGTCACAAGCAGATACCAGTCTGATCCAGGAATGAATCATTGGGCGGTTGTCAAGACAATCTTCAAGTACTTAAGAAACACTAAGGATGTGTTCCTAATATATGGAGAAGGTGATATGGTAATACGTGGGTATACAGATGCTAGTTTCTAGACAGATAAGGATGACTCCAAATCTCAGTCCGGATACGTATTTATTTTGAATGGAGGCGCAATAAGTTGGAAGAGTTCCAAGCAAGACACCGTAGCGGATTCTACCACAGAAGTGGAATATATTGTAGCTTCGGAAGCAGCAAAGGAAGCAGTCTGGATCAAGAAATTTGTTTCAGAACTTGGTGTTGTTCCAACCATTGACGAAGCAATGCCGGTTTACTGCGACAATAATAGAGTTATTGCACAAGCAAAGGAACCAAGGTCTCATCAGCGATCCAAACATGTGTTTCGCCGCTATCATCTGATCAGAGAGATTATAAGTAAGAATGATATACAAATTGAGAAAATTTCCACTGAAAGGAATTTAGCGGATCCGTTAACTAAGGCCTTGCCTCAAAGCAAGTTTGAGGGTCATGTTAGAGCCTGTGGTATTGGGTACCGTAACGATTGGCATTAGGCCAAGTGGGAGTTTGTTAGTGATATGAGAGAAGTGTCCTAAGGCAATCGCCTTATGATTGTAATCATTTATTTTAATAAATGAATATTCACTATTTGAGTATACATGTTTGTGTATTTGATTGAGATCTTAAACTCATTTATTGAATGCCCGCAATACAATTCACAGCATTAGAGAATTTGTGATGAATTCACAACTAGTGATTATCTCTACATGTGCAATTGTGAAGTATTGAAATTGTCCCTAGTCGATGAATTGATAAATAGAGACACTATCAATTCTGCTGAGACTAGCATGAGTTATTCTCTAATCAGCTGATTCTCACTGGCTGGTGACATTGAGATGTCCGGAGATAAACATGAATGCTAGTTAAGGGAACTAGTTCATTAGAGTGACTGACTGTAAAACTTCATATGGTAGTCTACATATAGATATGTCAGTGAAGTTCTGACTGTAGCTTAAGTGCGATGTTCCTTTGATTTGCGGTGTTCAAGTCATCTTGGTCATGGAGACTTATACTTTGACATCTTAAGCAAGCATCTCCAAGGAGGTGTGGACCCAGGATGATTGGGTATAAGCCAAAGTGCCCGAAGATGTTTGAACAGCCTACAAAGGATTCACCACTCCTTTCGAGGAGATGTATACCCGAGGCCTATCGTCGGATTGTTACTCGAAGACTCTGGCCAGAGCATGATATGTTCAGAGTATGAATCTCTTAAATACATTAGAGTAATTAGAATCCGTAGGATGAGAAAACGTTACTTGGGCTAGGTGTGACGTAGTCAGCCTAGTGGGGACTGACACAAATAGACCATATCCTGAACCAAGTGGGTATAAGATGGTGAAGGGAATGAGGCACGATTCATTATAGCTGCTGAAGGGTTTCAGAATTGTTTCTAAGGTCAACCGTTTATCTTTCGATTAATTGGGGATCATGATGTACTACTAGGTGCCACTCATGATTGTTCTATAATTAATTGATTAATTATAGACGGCTAACATAAATCGAAAGCCTATTTAGTCACACGCACTACGAGTAATTCGAGGGATTTAAAACGAGTTGAAAATTAGATTTTCCAATCAAGAGAGATTAAGTTTGGTTGAGCCAAATGATAAGTCGAATCTGAATTTTCAGAGACGCATCGGAAGCGTAAAATGGCTAAGTCTGTTGAAGACTTAATAGATGAATTAAATAAGTTTAATTCATTGGGGCTTGGCTTAGATAGGCCGGCCAAAGAGGGCCTCCATCCTCTTTGCTTGGCCGGCCACAACAAAGGGAGAGAACTAAGTTTTTGGGTTCAATTTATAAAATAAACCAAGTGTGGTTTGTTTTATAAAATTATGGATGATATAAATTTTTATATAATAAACCAAGGTTTGGTTTATTTTTCATGGAAATTAAAATGAACCATGGATTGGTTTATTTTATAAAATCAATCATGGATTGATTTACCATTATAAGGAAATTTATTTAATAAGAGAGAAGAGACTTGATTGATTTTTATCATTAATTAAAATATGATTTTAACCATGATATAAAATCAAACTTGGCATGATAGAATAAATTATTCCGTATTTGAGAGGCTTGATGGTTGAGAGACCACTATATAAAGGACCCAAGGCAAGGCTTGGGTGTGAATTATAGAGATGATGATATAGACTCTCTCCCTCTCTTTCTTTCCTTCTCTTCTCCCCTTCTTGCCGTGCGTCAACCAGCCCCAAGAAGGAGCACCAGCCTGCCATCCTTTTATGGTTAGTCTTCCGACTTCTCTCTTGGTTTTTCTCGTCGCGTTCTCGGAGAATCTAGTAGTTTTCGAGAATACGAAACTCGTGGCTTTGCGAAGTCATCCCGAAGATACTCGGCGTGGACGCGAATAGAGGCGGAGCTTCCAAGGGACGCTTACGGTTGGATCTCGTCCCTTCATTCGAGTTACGCGAGGTAATATGTAAATTAGTTTACGTTTCTGCAAAAATTTTAAATATATGATCATGTCTACACAAGCTAAAATTGCATGCTTAGATGTGTGGTTAAATGATTTAGAGAAATTATTTATGCTAAACCTTCCGCTGCACGTAATTAATTTTAAAATTATGAACCCGCATCTATGTCAACATACACCCGGTCCCAACAGTTCCGTGGGCCGGGGATACCTGAGTATGATGGGAAGACGGATTCGGAGGATCACGTCTGTAAATTCGAGAATGTGACACTTCTGCACCAGTATACTGACGGGGTGAAGTGCCGGATGTTCTTGCACACTTTGTTTGGAGCAACTCAGCGGTGGTTCCAGAGATTGCTGCAGAGTTCCATCAACTCATTCGCGAAGTTCAAGACAGCATTCCTCCATCATTTCGCGAGTAGCCGGCGATACCAGAAGACATCACTTAACCTGTTCGCTCTCAAGCAAAAGCCTAAGGAGCCGCTCAAGTAGTACATACAGAGGTTCAACCGGGTGGCGCAGGATGCACCCAACGCGACATCGGACATACTCGTCAGCGGTTGCACCCAAGGGCTCGCCGAAGGGGACTTCTTTCGATCCTTGGTGAGGAAGCCCCTCACCAGCTTTGACGATTTGTTGGGACGCTCAGTCATGCATGTCAATGGAGAGGAAGTACAGTACGCCTGACGCAAAGATCCAGTTGGAGCTCCTCCTCTGATAGCCCCTTGGTCAGACAGAAGGGAGCCCCCACCTCCGGCGCGGGGAAAAGACCTTCCGCCCGGGAAGGATCACTAGACTGACAGGCGTCGGCTGGTAGAGACGTTAGACACCCAGCAGCCGGAGTCATTGCCAAAGTACTACAATTATCATGGCAGTTTGACTCACTCCACAAAAGAGTGTCATGCCTTGAAGAAGAAGTTCACTCAAGAGGTAGACGCCAAACCTCGAAGAAAATGGAACAATTCGGGGTATCACCGAAGGTCGCCACGGCGAAGCTTTTCCCCTCGGCGACAACCCGTAGGGGAGAATGAAGTCCGACCACGGTCCCGATCGCGATCAAGAGGCAGGAGTCGGGGGCTGTAACACCCGCTTTTTTTTTCCTAAAGCGGCGTTACGCTGACATACTTAAGGCATGTAACATCACACTGCAGCGGAATAACTTAAACCTTACATATACATGCCCCTACTACCATCCCTCATACAATGACATGGAACTTAACATATGAACGTCATACTTAACATCATATCATAACATGCTTAACATCATACCATAAGGTTCATATCATATCATACTTGACATCTTATTATAAAGTTCCATAAGTCACTATTCGAGCATGTAGGTAGCGAAAATAAAGTTCTTAGCATAAACGGTTAACACATTCGACTTCATGGGCCAAGTCACCATCACACATATTTCAGGCCCTCCTGCTGCTTCCTCGTTATCCCCTTGCATGATCTGCGGTATAAGGAAAGAAGACTATAAGCACACAGGCTTAGTAAGACTCTTTCCTACTCACTAAAATCATTCGTCATTCATTCATAATCATATGGAACATAAGCATCATAAGCATTTCTATCATAGCATAAAGCATAAACATAGGCAAAAATCTAATTGAACATTCTTATCATGGCATAAAGTATAAACATAGGCATAAGCATAATTAACCATTCTAAGCATGACATCATATGTGGCATGAACATAAGCATAAGATGTAAATAAACCATAGGCATACTTTCTAGCATATCAAGCATAGACATCGTAAACATTCTAAGCATGGCATGAGACATGGCATAACATAACTTAATAAACTTTCCTAGCAAGGCATGAGACATGACATAAATATAACATAAAATATAAACCAACCTATATGGCATAAACATAGGCATACATTCTAGGATATCATAAGAGCATCTTCTTACCATAATCATAACATGGATCATTCATTCTCATTTATATCTTTTAACATGGAGCATAAGCATAACACGTCATTATCATAACGTAATGCATAACATGTATGAATGCATGGGTGGAATGCATATACATAGGGATGCTTAACTTTTAAAACTTACTTTGAAAATGCTTAAACATCATCATCATAACATTTGGGGTCCCCGGCTTGTACCACATACATACATCATAGCGCGCATCCCTAATAAATCCGAGGTAGCTAGCCCCGACCTACTAGGGTAAGGACAGCATAGTCGGTAGTCCCCGAACCGAGGCGTTCTCAAGGAGCCCATCCCTGTTGCACAGCTCCGGTAGTGCCAGAACCGTGGACAGCTCCGGTAGTCCAGAACCGGGGCGTTCTTAAGGTGCCCATCCCTTGGACCCATACTTGGGTCCGGTACAAGCCCATTCATAAAGTAAAATACTTTGCATTCTTCATCATTCATAAGACATTCATAGCATACTTATCATGACATCATTCTTATCATGAACATAATCATAACATACTTGTCGTAACATCATTCTTATCATGCATAACCATGACATATCATTCATAAACATGACATATCATTCGTAAACATGGCATATCATTCATAACATGGCATATCATTCATGAGCATAGCATATCATGTATAACCATGGCATATCATTCATAAACATGGCATATCATTCATAAACATGACATATCATTCGTAAACATGGCATATCATTCATAACATGGCATATCATTCATGAGCATAGCATATCATGTATAACCATGGCATATCATTCATAAACATGGCATATCATTCATAAACATGACATATCATTCGTAAGCATGACATATCATTCATAAACATAAATCACATCTTACCATAGGGCCATTGGGACCCTTACTTGGAATAAATCTTAACTCTTATCCTATTAACCCTTATTTGCCAAAACTTATGGAGTCCCAGGGTCGTGTGATAATTCACACAATCACCATCCTTCATCCTTATATCATGGCAACACACATAAACATATGCTTGAAGTTAAAGACTCAACCCTAACCCTTGGGTCCTTGGGGTTGGCCGAACCATAGGGGCCTCTAGGGTGCTCCAAAATTTCCCAAAATTTATACTTAACTCATAAACATCATCAGGGAGCATTAAATAACATTATCATGATTTTTAACATGTTTATAGACATTTAAATCATGGTGGCCGAAACCCATAAACATAGGGACCTTGGTTTTGTCCCTTTCATGTTGGCCGAAACCCTAGAGTGTCCTAGGGTATTCCAAAAATTTCCAAAAATTACACTTAACTTCTAAACATCATAAGGGAACATCAAATAACATTATCATGATTTTTAACATATTTCTAGACATTTAAAACATGGTGGCCGAAACCCTTGAACTTAAGGTTCTGGGTTTTGCTTCTTTCATGTTGGCCGAGACCCTAGGGTGTCCTAGGGTACTCCAAAAATCCCCAAAAATTACACTTAACTTCTAAACATCATCAGGGAACATCAAATAACATTATCATGATTTTTAACATATTTCTAGACATTTAAAATATGGTGGCCGAAACCCTTGAACTTAAGGTTCTGGGTTTTGCTTCTTTCATGTTGGCCGAGACCCTAGAGTGTCCTAGGGTACTCCAAAAATCCCCAAAAATTTCCCTTAACTTCTAAACATCATCAGGGAACACCAAATAACATTATCATGATTTTTAATATATTTCTAGACATTTAAAACATGGTGGCCGAAACCCTTGAACTTAAGGTTCTGGGTTTTGCTTCTTTCATGTTGGCCGAGACCCTAGGGTGTCCTAGGGTACTCTAAAAATCCCCAAAAATTACACTTAACTTCTAAACATCATCAGGGAACACCAAATAACATTATCATGATTTTTAACACAATTATGGACCTTTAAAACATGCTGGCCGAAACCTTTGAACATAGGAACCTTGATTTTGTTTCCCTTCAACATTAAATCCGAAACTAACCCATATATCATGCCAAAAATCATGGAATTCATAGGTAACTATTATACCACAGGTGAGGGAGTCTTACCTTAGTTTTCTTGATTTTTCGAACCTTGAAAGAGGAGAAGGAAGAGGACTTGGTATCTCTTGACCACAACTAATCCTTGTCACCTTGTAGGAACTTGAGATCTTGAGAGATGAGACCTCTTGTGAAGTTTTCTCCAAGGCACTCCTCCCTTTGGTGCTCGGCAAGATGAGGAATGAAGTGGAGAGGAAATGCACTTGATTGAGAGAATAAGTAACTCCCAAAACTCCTCTCATTATAACCCATCAAGGAGGCAAATAAAGAGCCTCTCCATGACTCTTCACCTCCTTTTACCTCTTAACTATCCTCCACTTCAATTACTCATAAGAATTCTTGCTAGGTGAGTTGGTTAAGGCTTACATGGTTGTACAAGAGGTCTAAGGTTCAATCCTTGGCTCATGCATCTTTATTTTTATTTTATTTTCATTTCATTTATTTTATTTCTTAAATTCCGAAAATCCCCCCTAAAATCGGGGCGGGATCCTCTGGTCCCAAAATTCCTGGTCCATCCCTGGTCCACATTAAAATTGCGGTCGGATCGTGATTACGATCCGGCCGCAATTTGTTCCGATCCCCTCTAGGGTTCACTGTGCCCCTCAGGTTATAGTTTGGGTTCGAACGGGTGGCCGGAGGCCACCCGACGGCCTAGATCTTAAATCTAAAACCCTAAACCCTAAATCCTAAATCCCGTTCGAACCCAAACTATAACCTGAGGGGCACGGTGAACCCTAGAGGGGATCGAAACAAATTGCGGCCGGATCGCAATCACGATCCGGCCGCAATTTTAGTATGGACCAGGGATAGACCAAGGATTTTAGGACCAGAGGATCCCGCCCCCCTAAAATCACCCATAATTATGCCAATATTCCTAAATAAAATTCTTTTATATTTATATTAATTTTACCTAATTTATATTAATTTTACCTAATTAATTCCCATTTTTGGAGCCCTTTTAAAGCTCATTAGTACCTAGTTTTTCTCAATTTAAATGAGAAAACATGGATTTCTATGCCCAATTTTACATAATTATTTCTGGGCCCCTCGGAAAATTATCTAGACATGCTCAATATTTTAAGAAAATATTAAGAGAATTTTTCGGGTCGTTACAATCCCCCATACCTCTTGAAAGTTCGTCCTCGAACTTAGAATAATTCTGGGTACTTGCGCCTCATTTCGTCCTCGCGTTCCCAGGTAGCTTCCTCGAACCGCTGGCTTCGCCATAAGATCTTGACTAGAGGTACCTCCTTATTCCTTAGCTTCTTGACTTCCCTATCCAAAATTTGGATGGGTCTGCTCTCATAACTTAGGTCTTCTTGTACTTGTACTATCTGCGGCTCGATCACTTGGTCCATATTCGGGATACACTTTTTAAGCAGGGATACGTGGAATACGTTATGGATAGCTGACATCTCTGGAGGCAGCTCCAACTCATATGCCACCTTACCAACTCTTTTCAGAATTAAGTATGGCCCCACATATCTCGGACTCAGCTTTCCTTTCTTCCCAAATCTTGTCACCCCTTTCATAGGAGCTACTTTAAGAAATACCAAATCTCCAACATTAAATTCCCATAGACATTGGCATAACTCTTCTGCCGGCTCTGAGCAGTTTCTATCCGTTGTCGAATATTTTGAATAGCTCGGGTGGCGCTGTCAATAACATCCGTTGCGAGCCCCATCTCCTTCTTTTCCCCACTCTCGTACCAACATATCGGAGATCTACATCTCCTGCCATACAAGGCTTCATAAGGTGCCATTCCTATAGTAGTTTGGTAGCTATTGTTGTAAGCGAATTCCGCCAAGCATAGGTATCGACATCAACTTCCCTTGAAATCCAGGGCACAAGCTCTCAACATATCCTCTAATATTTGATTCACCCGTTCAGTTTGCCCGTCAGTCTGCGGATGGAAGGCGGTGCTAAATCGCAATTTGGTGCCTAGAGACTTCTGAACGCATTCCCAAAAATGTGAAGTAAAACGACCATCCCTATCTGAGATGATGGTCTTGGGAACTCCATGAAGTCTGATTACTTTCTTAACATATCATTGAGCTAGTATCCTTAATCGCTCTATGCTGTAATTATATGCATATATCGTACTTATATGTTATTATCATTATGGGTAAACCATAGTAGTATGCCTCCGATATATCAGTTCACTACATGAGCCATGAGTTATATTGATAATAATCTTATATTAGTACATGCTCTCATATTATCATCATTTGCCTCATATAATTTGATGACTCTGTCTTCTAGCCATGTTCCCCTTCACCAAATACAAGTATGATCAACCTCAGTATGTTGCTACCCCTATATTGTTCTAAATATCCAATTCCTAAAATAAGATAAAGCATCATTCGTCGTTACTTATCGTAACGTACTTTTCATCATCCATACCGTTCATACTTACATATTCTATAGTCATAGGTATCATCATTCTAGAACCATAATAGAACATAAAATACACATAAAGGTACTTACTTGGAAGCTGCAAGAGAGGGCTTGATGTGTGTGTAGTGAGATGGTAACGGCTCTGATACCAACCTGTAACGCCCACTTTTTTTTTCCTAAAGCAGCGTTACGCTGACATACTTAAGGCATGTAACATCATACTGCAGCGGAATAACTTAAACCTTACATATACATGCCCCTACTACCATCCCTCATACAATGACATGGAACTTAACATATGAACGTCATACTTAACATCATATCATAACATGCTTAACATCATACCATAAGGTTCATATCATATCATACTTGACATCTTATCATAAAGTTTCATAAGTCACTATTCGAGCATGTAGGTAGCGAAAATAAAGTTCATAGCATAAACGGTTAACACATTCAATTTCATGGGCCAAGTCACCATCACACACATATTTCAGGCCCTCCTGCTGCTTCCTCGTTATCCCCTTGCATGATCTGCGGTATAAGGAAAGAAGACTATAAGCACACAGGCTTAGTAAGACTCTTTCCTACTCATTAAAATCATTCGTCATTCATTCATAATCATATGGAACATAAGCATCATAAGCATTTCTATCATAGCAAAAAGCATAAACATAGGCATAAATCTAACTGAACATTCTTATCATGGCATAAAGTATAAACATAGGCATAAGCATAATTAACCATTCTAAGCATGACATCATATGTGGCATGAACATAAGCATAAGATGTAAATAAACCATAGGCATACTTTCTAGCATATCAAGCATAGACATCGTAAACATTCTAAGCATGGCATGAGACATGACATAACATAACTTAATAAACTTTCCTAGCATGGCATGAGACATGACATAAATATAACATAAGATATAAACCAACCTATATGGCATAAACATAGGCATACATTCTAGGATATCATAAGAGCATCTTCTTATCATAATCATAACATGGATCATTCATTCTCATTTATATCTTTTAACATGGAGCATAAGCATAACACGTCATTATCATAACGTAATGCATAATATGTATGAATGCATGGGTGGAATGCATATACATAGGGATGCTTAACTTTTAAAACTTACTTTGAAAATGCTTAAACATCATCATCATAACATTTGGGGTCCCCGGCTTGTACCACATACATACATCATAGCGCGCATCCCTAGTAAATCCGAGGTAGCTAGCCCCGACCTACTAGGGTAAGGACAGCATAGTCGATAGTCCCCGAACCGAGGCGTTCTCAAGGAGCCCATCCCTGTTGCACAGCTCCGGTAGTGCCAGAACCGTGGACAGCTCCGGTAGTCCAGAACCGGGGCGTTCTTAAGGTGCCCATCCCTTGGACCCATACTTGGGTCCGGTACAAGCCCATTCATAAAGTAAAATACTTTGCATGCTTCATCATTCATAAGACATTCATAGCATACTTATCATGGCATCATTCTTATCATGAACATGATCATAACATGCTTGTCGTAACATCTTTCTTATCATGCATAACCATGGCATATCATTCATAAACATGACATATCATTCGTAAACATGGCATATCATTCATAACATGACATATCATTCATGAGCATAGCATATCATGTATAACCATGGCATATCATTCATAAACATGACATATCATTCATAAACATGACATATCATTCATAAACATAAATCACATCTTACCATAGGGCCATTGGGACCCTTACTTGGAATAAATCTTAACTCTTATCCTATTAACCCTTATTGGCCGAAACTTATGGAGTCCCAAGGCCATGTGATAATTCACACAATCACCATCCTTCATCCTTATATCATGGCAACACACATAAACATATGCTTGAAGTTAAAGACTCAACCCTAACCCTTGGGTCCTTGGGGTTGGCCGAACCATAGGGGCTTCTAGGGTGCTCCAAAAATTCCCAAAATTTATACTTAACTCATAAACATCATCAGGGAGCATTAAATAACATTGTCATGATTTTTAACATGTTTATAGACATTTAAATTATGGTGGCCGAAACCCATAAACATAGGGACCTTGGTTTTGTCCCTTTCATGTTGGCCGAAACCCTAGAGTGTCCTAGGGTACTTCAAAAATTCCCAAAAATTAAACTTAACTTCTAAACATCATAAGGGAACATCAAATAACATTATCATGATTTTTAACATATTTCTAGACATTTAAAACATGGTGGCCGAAACTCTTGAACTTAAGGTTCTGGGTTTTGCTTCTTTCATGTTGGCCGAGACCCTAGGGTGTCCTAGGGTACTCCAAAAATCCCCAAAAATTACACTTAACTTCTAAACATCATCAGGGAACATCAAATAACATTATCATGATTTTTAACATATTTCTAGACATTTAAAACATGGTGGCCGAAACCCTTGAACTTAAGGTTCTGGGTTTTGCTTCTTTCATGTTGGCCGAGACCATAGGGTGTCCTAGGGTACTCCAAAAATCTCCAAAAATTTCCCTTAACTTCTAAACATCATCAGGGAACACCAAATAACATTATCATGATTTTTAACATATTTCTAGACATTTAAAACATGGTGGCCGAAACCCTTGAACTTAAGGTTCTGGGTTTTACTTCTTTCATGTTGGCCGAGACCATAGGGTGTCCTAGGGTACTCCAAAAATCTCCAAAAATTTCCCTTAACTTCTAAACATCATCAGGGAACACCAAATAACATTATCATGATTTTTAACATATTTCTAGACATTTAAAACATGGTGGCCGAAACCCTTGAACTTAAGGTTCTGGGTTTTGCTTCTTTCATGTTGGCCGAGACCCTAGGGTGTCCTAGGGTACTCCAAAAATCCCCAAAAATTACACTTAGCTTCTAAACATCATCAGGGAACACCAAATAATATTATCATGATTTTTAACACAATTATGGACCTTTAAAACATGCTGGCCGAAACCTTTGAACATAGGAACCTTGATTTTGTTTCCCTTCAACATTAAATCCGAAACTAACCCATATATCATGCCAAAAATCATGGAAAGCATAGGTAACTATTATACCACAGGTGAGGGAGTCTTACCTTAGTTTTCTTGATTTTTCGAACCTTGAAAGAGGAGAAGGAAGAGGACTTGGTATCTCTTGACCACAACTAATCCTTGTCACCTTGTAGGAACTTGAGATCTTGAGAGATGAGACCTCTTTTGAAGTTTTCTCCAAGGCACTCCTCCCTTTGGTGCTCGGCAAGATGAGGAATGAAGTGGAGAGGAAATGCACTTGATTGAGAGAATAAGTAACTCCTAAAACTCCTCTCATTATAACCCATCAAGGAGGCAAATGAAGAGCCTCTCCATGACTCTTTACCTCCTTTTACCTCTTAACTATCCTCCACTTCAATTACTCATAAGAATTCCTTGCTAGGTGAGTTGGTTAAGGCTTACATGGTTGTACAAGACGTCCAAGGTTCAATCCTTGGCTCATGCACCTTTATTTTTATTTTATTTTCATTTCATTTATTTTATTATTTTTATTTCTTAAATTCCGAAAATCCCCCCCTAAAATCACCCATAATTATGCCAATATTTCTAAATAAAATTCTTTTATATTTATATTAATTTTACCTAATTTATATTAATTTTACCTAATTAATACCCATTTTTGGAGCCCTTTTAAAGCTCATTATTACCTAGTTTTTCTCAATTTAAATGAGAAAACATGGATTTCTAGGCCCAATTTTACATAATTATTTCTGGGTCTCTCGGAAAATTATCTAGACATGCTCAATATTTTAAGAAAATATTAAGAGAATTTTCCGGGTCGTTACAGGGGCCCGCACCCTGAAGATCCATCTCCTTAGAGAGAGATCCCCAAAAAGGCAAAGCCCCTATGCGGGGCCCTCCATCGGGCCATGTAGGGGTTATCTCCGGAGGACCTACTGGAGGGGATTCTAACCGAGCCCCGAAGTCGTAAACCCGGCGATTGGAAAACTACTCTATCGTGACAAGTCGAAGCCAGGTGTCGGGCCCTACAATCTCGTTTGGGCCATCCGACCTCGAAGAAGTAGAAGCTCCCCATGAGGATGCCATCGTGATTGTGGCCTGCATTGCCAATTATGAGGTGAAGCGCATCTTCGTAGACACGGGGAGCTCCGTGAACATTCTATACAAGGCGGCTTGGGAGCAAATGCAGATAAATCAGGGTGACCTGCTCCCCGTCTCGACCCCCCTGTTTGGCTTCATGGGGTATCGAGTACATGTTGGTGCAGGAATTAAGCACCATATCAAACCTTGTTTTGATATTGGCAAAGGATTCAAAGTTAAGTACTATTTGTGATCTAATAAAGTTACTTGAGTGTGCAGAAAGAAGTCCTAGCGAAGGACTGCTAGGCATCAAAAACCTAGCACCTGGCGAATGACAGCTAGGCACCTAGCGAAGGGCTGCTAGGAGTTGAAGACCTGGCGAAAGACTGCTAGGAACCTAGCGAAGGGCTGCTAGGAGTTGAAGACCTGGCGAAGGACTGCCAGGCACCTAGCGAAGGACTGCTGGGCAAAAGTCCAACCGGAGGAGCCGGTTGGCAAAAAGTAAACTCTCCTGAGAGGAGTAGGTGAGGGCGCGTTCACCGTCGAGGGAACAGTAGGCGTCGGTTCGACCTAGGGTTCCATTTGGGAGACCCGAAGTCAGAACCAAGACAGCTACGGCTGTAAGAAATTATCTAACACTCTTACTTTGTTGTTTTGGAACTAACCCGGGATGCAGGACTGAAGGAACAAGTTTCTGCAGCTCAGAAAGCCCCAATGGAGAGGGGCAGCAGCTGAGCAGGGCGCCCTGGAGGTCCCGGGCGCCCCCAAGGGCAAAGCAAAGCAACAAAGCAAGGAGTTGCCTCGAAACTGCTCTAAGCAGGGCGCCCTGGAGGTCCCGGGCACCCTGAGTCAAAACCAAGAAATGAACCGAAGCAAAGAAGCAACCGTGAAGCCTGTTGACCGAGTCAAGCAGGGCGCCTCCAGTGCCCCGGGCGCCCCCGTCGGCTCCGAGCTCTATCTTGAAGGGATAAGCTCTGACCGAGTCTCGGATAGGGGTTTGCGGATCCAGAGGCACGTGGAGGGCGCCCCCAATGTCCAAGGCGCCCCCAGGAGTGCTATAAAAGGGGTTCGACCCCCAAGGCTTCATAAGCCAATTCTCGAACGCCTCAACGCTCTTCGCTCAAGCGTTCTGCTCCGGAAACTTCTAATCTCGAGGTTCTAGCGCCGACGACGACCCTACGCACCAAAGTACGATCCACACCGGGCGTCGGTAACGAAGAGTTAAATTATTTCTTTTACTGCAATACTACTGTACAATTCTCTGTAAACCTTTGCGCATTATAGAATTGCCCATAGTAAACGATCAAGGACCGTGGGCCTTGGAGTAGGAGTCGACTGCGACTCCGAACCAAGTAAATCCTTGTGTTCGTGTTTGTTTTTATGTTAAATTTCCGCTGCGCATTCTCTCTCTAATCCAAAACGATTTACGATATTCACCCCCCCTCTATCGTATTTTCTCGATCCAACAGCACAACTTTTAGGGCAAACCACCTTGTCACTCTCGTTGGGCAACGATAGGCTCGAGAGGACTCGGAGGACTCCCTTCTTAATCGTGGGCGCACTCTCCTCCTATAATGCCATCCTGGGCCGATCAGCGCTCATCACTTTCCAGGCGGCGGTCTCTGTGTACCACCAGAAGATCAAGTTCCTGGTGGGCGATCGAGTGGTGGATGTTCGAGGGGATCAACTAGCGTCTCGCAGGTGCAACATTGGAGAGGTCAGGTCCGAATCTCGGAAGAACCCACTAGGCCTGGAGGAGTAGTTGCTGAAGGAAAATATAGAAACTCAAGAGGTCTCGGCCTAGCTGAGGTCTCAGGTCCTTCTTGCCTCGGTACGGTTTACAATTTATTTAGAACGTCTGTTTCTGTGCTTCTGCAGCCGAATCGAGTAATAAAAGGAGATGCTTCTTTCGAAATGACTACACGCCCGACCAAGTATTCAAAACCCTAATACCCTGTGGTCCAGCCGACGCCCGAGGTACTTAGGCTTGGTTTGGGACATACGAGCCTAACCAAGTATTCAAAACCCTAATACCCTGCGGTCCAACCGACGCCCGGGGTACTTAGGCTTGGTTCAGGATCTACGCGCCCGGCTAAGTAATCTAAAACCCTAATACCCTGCGGTCCAGCCGACGCCCGGGGTACTAAAGCTTGGTTCGGGACCTACGCGCCCGGCCAAGTAATCTAAAACCCTAATACCCTGCTGTCCAGCCGACGTCCGGGGTACTTAAGCTTGGTTCGGGACCTACGCGCCCGACCAAGTAATCTAAAATCCTAATAGCCTGCGGTCCAACGCGTCCGACCAAGTAATCTAAAACCCTAATGCCCTGCGGTCCAGCCGACGCCCGGGGTACTTAGGCTTGGTTTGAGACATACATATCCGACCAAGTATTCAAAACCCTAATGCCCTGTGGGACACCCGATGCCCGGGGTACATAGACAGAGTCTGGGACATACGTGCTCGACCAAGTAACCCCAGACTACTGCTCCGCCGCACGGGAGACTTAATCGGTTAAGGAACATATAAGGTGTACTCAACTCCAGGAGAACCGACAAAGCATCAAAATATCGACATAAGACTATTATACAAACATAAAAGGTACCAGGAAGAATTGTTTATTTCATTACATGAAGAAATACATGAAGATATACATCTCAAAAAGTTACTAAGACACAAGCCGAATATCTAATGGAAAGAAGCACTCTTCTGTATGGGTTTTTTCCGAGCCACGTCCACTCCTTTTTATAGAATCCTGAGGCTCGAAGGCGTTCTCGGGTAGCTGATGAAGACGGATGCCTGAAGTAACACATGAGTATCCTGAGTACTCCCTCCAAGTAGTCAGGGATGAAGATGGACGCATGAGGTAACACATGGGTAGCTCGAACCCATCTGAGCACCCCCTTTCTTTTTCGTAAAGCTGGTACCACACTCCGGAGCCAGAAAAAAGAGGAGGGGCAGAAGCTGTTGGTGCAGGTCGTACCCAAGTCAAACTTGGATTTTGATAATGGCAAAGGGTTCAAGAGTTAAGATATTATTGTTATCTAATATGTTTACTAAGTGTGCAGAAAAGAAGTCCTAGGCACACTAGGCACGAAGTCCTGGCAAGGGGCTGAGCACCGAAGTCCTGGTCGAGGACTGGGCACGAAGTCCTGGCAAAGGGCTGGGCACCGAAGATCTGCTCGGAAGGTGGGCACAAAGTCCTGGTCAAGGATTGGGCACGAAGACCTGGTCAGGAGCATCGGGCAAAAGTCCAACCAGAGGAGCCGGTTGGCAAAAGGTAAACTCTCCTGAGAGGAGTAGGTGAGGACGCGTTCCCCGTCGAGGGAACAGTAGGCGTCGGTTCGACCTAGGGTTCCATTTAGGAGACCCAAAGTCATAACTAAGATAGCTATGGCTATAAAAAAAACTAACTAATATTCTTGCCTTGTCTGTGTTGGTACTAACCTTGAATGCAGGGATCGAAGGATGTTTCTGCAGCTCAGAACGCCCCGAAAGAGAGGGGCAGAAAGCGGGCTAGGTGCCCGGGAGGTCCCGGGCGCCCAAGGTCAAAGCCAAACAAGCAGTTAAGCAAGAATCGCTTCGAAACAACACTGGGCTAGGCGCCCGGGAGGTCCCGGGCGCCCAAGGTCAAAGCCAAAGATGAGTCGAAGCAAAATCAATCACGAAGCCAGCGGACCCAGTCAACCTGGGCGCCCAGGAGGTCTCGGGCGCCCTAGTCAACTCCAGAGCCAAATCGAAGGGGATAAGTGCTGACCAAGATTCGGATAGAGGTTCTCGGATCCGAAGGCACGTGTCAGACGCCCCCAGGAGCACTATAAAAGGGCTCGACCCCATGGCTTCAGAACAAGAATTTTCCAACGCCTCTAAGCCTTTCGTTCAAGCGCTCTGTTCCGGCAAACTCCGTTCCCGACATTCTAGCGCCGACGATGACCCTCTGCTCAGAAGTACGATCCACACCGGGCGTCGGTAACGAAAGGTGTACTTGTTTAATTACTGCACTACTATTGTACCAATTCTGTAAATCTTTACGCTACTATAGAATTGCCCGCAGTAAACGGTCAAGGACCGTGGGCCTTGGAGTAGGAGCCGACCGCGACTCCGAACCAAGTAAAACTAATTGTGTTCCTTGTGTGCTTGTCATTTTATTCCGCTGCGTATTTTTCTCTTAGTCTAATTCGAAAAGTTTTCACGATATTCACCCCCTATCATGTTTCTCGATCCAACAAGTGGTATCAGAGCGGGGTAGCTCAAATTTGGTGTAACTACCAATTTGGGAATTTTTTGGATTTTTTTTCGAAGTTCTTTTTCGAAGTTTTTATTGTTAATCGAGGTTGGTGCAACACCACTCGATAATTTCTTTTAAATATTTTATTCCCGCACTGCTAATCCAAGACCAAATCTTGGGACAATTTTTGTTTTTGTTTCATTTCAGTAATTTCTAAATGGCCATGCAAGAAGGTTTCAGTACAGCTAGACCACCACTCTTCAGTGGGGAGGATTTCTCCTACTGGAAGAGTCGGATGGAAGTCCACCTGAAAACTCAGGTGGACATGTGGATAATCATCCAATCTGGACTAGAAATCCCGAAAAATGCTGAAGGAGTGCCACAATCTTACACCGAATGAGACGCCTCACTGAAAAGGAAGATCGAGGTTGATGCTAAAGCTACCCAAATACTCCAATGTGGTCTATCCAAAGAAGAGCTGAACCGGGTGGGACCATTCAACAGTGCAAAGGAACTCTGGGGTAAGTTAATTGAACTGCACAAAGGAACCTCTGACACCTGAATCAGCAAGAGGGACCTACTGCTAAACAAGCGATACACGATCAAAATGAACGACGGCGAGTCAGCAGCTCAGCTCCACGGCAGAATCCAGGAGTTGATGAACGACCTACACACAATCGGTCACAAGGTAGAGAACCGTGACCTGATCAGGTATACCCTTAATACTTTCCCGAGAAATACTTTGTGGGCATCTCTGGTAGATGCGTACAAAGTTTCAAGGGATCTCTCTAAAATCAAATTAGATGAGTTGTTTTCTGAACTTGAATTACATGAGCAGACTAACTGCACCTTGGCCGAGAAAGACATTGCTTTTGTTGCAGGTAAATCAGGAAAGATGGTCAAGAAGAAGCGTCAACCTACACCCGAGTATGACTCAGACTCAGACTCAGAAGACAACGAAGGGAATCGACCCAAGCTGGTTCGGCTTGCACGGAACTACTACAAGGAACTGAAGAATCAGTCCAACAGAAGAAAAGCCAGCCGAAAAAAGGAGGATCCGGCTGAACCATCCAAGAACAAATCAAGTGTGACCTGCTTCGAATGCAACAAGAAGAGACACTTCAAATCGGAGTGCCCTAATCTGAAAGAAGCCAAGAAGCCAAGAAGGAAGAAGACCCTTCAAGGATCGTGGGACGAGTCTTCATCCGAAGAAGAAGAGGTCCCACAATCGAACCTGCTCGCTTTGACTCCCTCGGAAGAAATCAACACCGAATCAGAATCGGAGTCGGACGACGGAAAGCTCACATTTTCGAAGGACGGCAAGATACCTGTAAGTGGATTTTCTAAAGTTCAATTATCAGAGTTAATTGCTTACCTTTCTCGCGACTTGGCGAAAGCCAAAATTCGAGTCGAGTCACTCCGACAGGAAGTAAAACTCCTGAAAGAGGATGCTGACTCTAGATCCTTAACTAAGAAGGTTCAGGAAGGAATCTCTACTCAAGTTGAAAAACTTGAGAAGGAGAACTCCTCCTTGAAAACTCAAGTCAAGGACCTTAGAGCAGCTTTGGAATGATTCACTTCGGGTTCCAAGGGTCTTGATATGATCCTTGGAAAACAGAAGTCCGTTCTAAATCGATCTGGGTTAGGGTGTCGAACCAAGGCTAGACAAAGGTCATATTATGCTGTACTGAATCAGTCTAGACCCAAAGTTCAGGCATGGGTACCTAAACTTTGCCTGAGCAATCAAGCTGGACCAAACCAGTATTGGATCCCCAAGGACAAGATTCATATCTTGTCTAATCACTACCGTGGCTTTAGTTCAGGGGGAGCCAACTTAAAAATAATTTTTATAGTTAAATAAATTCTTTTTCTTAGTATAAAATTACATGATTGCTTGTCTATTTATTTTCTGTAATTTACCATGCTTAGATCTAGGACGGGTTAGATTAAGGACTAAACCGATTAATTAAAATTTGAACAACATAGTATTGGGTGGCGGTGAGATGATAATATGTTAGGGAAGCCATTTCTAATAAGGTCAAGTATACACTACTTGGTCTCTTTAGACTGGTGAAACTAGCCGAAGCTATCGATCTAAGACTCAAGCTAGTTAGACCAGAATTTCTCAAAAAGTAACTTTGAAAATGAAATTTCACTAAAAGGCTTTGTCAAGGAAAGGGTTGATGATCTAATAAGGCTACGGCCAAAGAAGGCCTTGTGCCTCGCTAAGATCTGGAAGTCAATTTTTGAAATTCAAATTCAGTTTACTCTTTGTCAAATTTGAATCTAACACAAATTTTCAGTTAATCTTAGATTCAGATATTCTTTTTTCAAAATAAATTCAAATCAAATTGTTTTCAAAATTAATTTAACTTTTCAAAATTAATCATGGTCTTTTCAAAATAAATTTTTCTTTCTAAAACCTATCTCATAGAAACCTATAAGGTAACATGATTGATAACTCTAGATTGGGTGAGACAGACTAGGATGTGAACATCAATTTAGACTATCCCTGATTCTAATTGGATCCAAATCAACAAACTCTTTATGTGTAGGGACATAAAGATTTGGACCAATGGATGTTGGATAGCGGGTGCTCAAGACACATGACTGGGGACAAATTGAAATTCACCAAACTCAAGTTCAAGAGCCTAGACTCAGTAGCATTTGACATCAATGCTACATTCAAAGTCATTGGGTCAGGTAACATTGAGCTCAAATATGATTTCGTTATTAAAATGATATTGTTGGTTGAAGACTTCAAATTTAACTTGCTTATATAAGTCAATTGTGTGATACTAGCTATGTAGATACCTTTACCAACTCTAACTGCCTGATTAGAAACCTGCAAGACTCAGAAATCATGCTTAAGGGCACTAGGAAAAATAATGTTTGCAATATAAACCTACCGTTAATACTTAAATGCTTATTAACTCAGTTAGAAGAATCAAACCTCTAGCATAGGAGATTAGGTCACACTAATATGAGATTAATTTCAAAAATCATTCAACTTGGCCTAATTAAAGGAATACCTAAAATCAGGAACCATGAAAACATAATATGTGAATCATGCAACCAAGGTAAACAAACCAGGTTTAATCACAAACAAATTCAATCAGATCTAACTCAAACCACACTTGAGCTCCTGCACCTCGACCTATTTGATTCACATGGAGCCAAGTCACTAAGCGGAAACCGGTACTGCTTAGTAATTGTTGATGATTACTCTATGTTTACTTGGGTTAGGTTCCTAAAAACTAAAGATTAAACCCTAAACATATTTATTAATTTTTGTAAGTTAATTGAAAATCAAAATGATACCAAAATCAAAAGACTTAGGAGTGATCACGGGGGAGAATTTGAAAATCAACGATTCGAGAAATTTTATAAGATAATCGGATACATGCATGAATTTTTGTGTTCTAGAACCCCTCAGCAAAATGAGATAGTAGAATGGAAAAAATAGAACCCTACAGGAAGTCGCTAGGGCTATGCTCAATGAGTTCAACCTAGCTAACCAATTTTGGGAAGAAGCAATTAGTACAGCTTGTTATATCCAAAATATGGTCCTAATTAACAAACGACATAATAAAACTCCCTATGAATTATACTACCATAGACTTCCAAACCTACATTACCTAAGGGTCTTTGGATGTAAAGTCCATATTCTAAACACCAAGGACTATTTAGGTAAATTCCAATCTAAGTCAACCCAGGGGTCTTCTTAGGATATTCAATAACTAGTAGGGCCTATAGGGTTTACAACAAACAAACTACCAAAATTGAAGAAACAACAAATCTAATATTTGATGAAGAAATTAATGCAAAATCTGATAATCCAGATCTAAATTCATCAAATATTGATCACGAAGATAATGAGCAAAGTGTTGAACCACTAATTGAACCCCTAAATGAACTAACTATTGAACCAACTATTGAGTCAATTGAACCAATAATTGAATCGACCCAAGTAGTTGAACCAAATACTGAACCGAACCGACCAGCTGGACCTGAGGCTGAACCAAGTTCTAGAAGAACTAAGAAACCCAGACTTAATCACCCAACTGATCAAATTGTGGGTGATCCAACCTTAGGAGTCAGAACTAGATCCTCCTATAGAAATCTTAGTCAAATTGCACTGATTTCAAAAATTGAACCTAAGATTATAGAGGAAGTCTTACCTGATCCTGATTGGATTATAGCAATGCAAGAAGAGTTAGCCCAATTTGAGAGGAACCAAGTCTGGGAACTAGTACCTAAACCTGAGGGCAAATCCATTATTGACACTAAGTGGATTTTTAGGAATAAGCTAAATGATCAAGGAGAAATAGTGAGAAATAAAACCCGCTTAGTAGCCAAAGGGTTCAGTTAAGTCGAAGGGTTAGACTATGACGAAACCTATGCCACAGTAGCTAGACTTGAGTCCATTAGGATGTTGTTAGCCTTTGCATCCCATAAAGGATTTAAACTCTACCAAATGGATCTAAAGTCAGCTTTTCTAAATGGATTTATTAAGGAAGAAGTCTATGTAGGACAACCCCCCGGTTTTGAGGACTTAGAAAAACCTGACCATGTTTACAAACTGACTAAAGCACTATATGGACTAAAACAAGCCCCTAGGGCATGGTATGAACGTCTATCAACCTACCTCATTTCTAAGGAATTTAACCAGGGACAAATTGACTCAACCCTATTTATTAAGACCTTAGAAAAAGAAATCTTTATTGCCAAATCTACATCGATGATATAATCTTTGGATCCACCAACTCAAATTTCTTAAAAGAATTTGTTAAAATAATAGAAAATGAATTCGAAATGAGCTTAGTTGGTGAGCTCAACTTCTTTATAGGGTTACAAATTAAGCAAACTAGGGATGAAAATTATGTCCATCAATCTAAATATGCTAAGGAGCTAATAAAGAAATTCAAAATGGACAACTCCAAAAGCATAAGTACTCCTATGACCACAAATGTAAAAATAAATAATGACCATGATGGTAAATCTGTAGATCTTAAATTCTACTTTACCTTACAGCCAGCAGACCCAATATCCTTTTTGCTGTAGGAATGTGTGCTAGATACCAAACCTGTGCTAAGGAAACACACTTAGCAACCCTAAAAAGAATAGTTAGATACATCAAGGGCACCCTAAATGTAGGGATTTGGTATCCTAAGACCTCAACTTTTGACCTGTCAGGATACTCGGATTCTGACTATGCTGGGTGTAAACTAGATAGAAAGAGTACAAGTGGAAGCTGCCAACTTTTAGGAAATAGTCTAGTAAGTTGGTGTAGCAGAAAGCAACATTGTGTAGCTCTATCAACAACTAAAGCTGAGTATGTTGCTTTAGGAGAGTGTGTAGCACAACTCCTATGGATGATGTGTTGGATCGAGAAGAATGATATAGGGGTGAATATCGTAAATCGTTTCGGATTGACAAAAGAGCAAATACGCAGCGGAAAATTAAAACACAACGCAAACACAGATGATTTTACTTGGTTCGGAGTCGCGGTCGGCTCCTACTCCAAGGCCCACGGTCGTTGACCGTTTATTGCGGGCAATTCTATATGAGCGCAAAAGGTTTACAAGAATTATATAAGTAAATTGCAGTAAATATAACAATTTTACTTTTCGTGATCGACGCCCGGTGTGGATCGCACTTCGGTGCGGAGGGTCGTCGTCGGTGCTTGGAATTTCGAAATGGAAGGTTTCTGGAGCAGCGCGTTTGAGTCGAAGAGCGTAGAAGCGTTGGAATCTTTGTTGTATCAAGAAGCCTTGGGGGTCGAGCCCCTTATATAGTGAGTCTGGGGGCGCCCGGGACGTTGGGGGCGCCCTCCACGTGTCTCACGATCCGGCAACCTCTCGGTCAGCCCTTATCCCTCAAGGATCGGGCTCGAGGATTGACGAGGACACCCGAGAAGCAAGGGGCGCCCGGGTTGACTCTTTCAGCGGGCTTCTCGGTTGGATAAGCTTCTATCGCTTCGTTGGCTTCTACTCAGGGCGCCCTAAGCATCCGGGGCGCCTGGGAGCATAAGCTTCCGAAGCGTTTTCTTGCTTAACTTGTTTTCCTTTGACCTTGGGGGGGGGGGGGGGCCCGGGACACTGGGGGCGCCCTGCCCAGCTGCTTGCCTCTCTCCTTTGGGGCGTTCTGAGCTGCAGAAACACATTCCTTCGGTCCTGTATCCAAGGTTAGTCCAAAACAGCACAAAGCAATAAAATATTAGGTTTATACAGGCTTAGCTGTCTTGGTTCTAACATTGGATCTCCAAAATGGAACCCTAGGTCGAACCGACGCCTACTGTTCCCTCGACGGGGAACGCGTCCTCACCTACTCCTCTCAGGAGAATTTACCTGTCGCCAACCGGCTCCTCCGGTTGGACTTTTGCCCAGCAGTCCTTCGCCAGGTGCCCAGCTGTCCTTCGCCAGGTCTTCGTTACCAAGCAATCCTTCGCCTGGTGCCTAGCAGTCCTTCGCTAGGTCTTCGTCTCCTAGCAGTCCTTCGCTAGGTACCCAGCAGTCCTTCGCCAGGTCTTCAGTCCCAAGCAGTCCTTCGCTAGGTCTTTGACTCCTAGCAGTCCTTCGCTAGGTGCCCAGCGGCCCTTCGCTAGGACTTAGGGTTTCAGTGCCTTGCAGTCCTTCGCTAGGTGCCTAGCAGTCCTTTGCTAGGACTTCAATCTGCACACTCAAGTAGCATGTTAGATAAACATAACATCTTAATTTTTGAACCCTTTGTCATTTATCAAAACACAGGTTCGACTTGGGTGTTGTCTGCACCAACAATCTCCTCCTTTTTGATTTATGGCAACCCGATTCAAAAAGTTAAGCTAATTCATACAGTTGATATAACAGTTTAGTTCCCTCCCCCTGGAAGGAATCTCCCCCTAGTTTGTTCAAAGGTTTGCGGGGTTTGAAAAATTTCTAAGTCAAAATAATAGAATTAATTTTTCAAAACTTAAAAGATTTTTCAAATGAAGTTTTAGAAAATATTTTCAAAAGTACATTTTGATTGGGCACTTTTGAAAAATTTCTATACTTAAAAATTTAGAAAAAATACCTTAGTAGAAAATTTTCTAAAACATCTTTTAAGTTCTTGGAAGCACTTAAAAATTTTCAATCTCTTTAATACTTTTAGAAATTTAGAAACTTTTATATTGGAGAAGTTTAGAAATAAGTACTTAGAGATATTTTAAACATAGCTTAAGTTTAAGTACTTAGAAAATACTTTTAAAAACTGTTTGGGTCAAGTACTTAGAATCACTTTGAAAACAATTTAGATCAAGTACTTTTGAAATAGTTTTGAAAAAAAACTTAGCTTAAGTACTTTGAAAGCAGTTTTGAAAATCTTAGCTTAAGTACTTTGAAAACAGTTTTAAAAAACTTAGCTTAAGTACTTTGAAAACAGGATAAGATTTTTGAAAAATTTTAAAAAAACTTCTCTCCTTTCTTATCTCTCCCCCTTTGCCATATATCAAAAATAAAGCAATATAGCAAAAAAAACTGTATAACGATATATCAGAATAATGTGCTGTACTGAACCAATTAAGATATATACTGAACCAAACTGATTTTAATTATCTCTTTAGGGTCCTGTCTAACCCAATTAGCTACTTACTAACTGTTATAAACAGTAGTTTTCGTTAGGGTTAGTTAAGTTAAGTATTCTGTTCAAGTTAGATTTTCTAAGCTTGACACTTAACTTAATTACTGTTTAAGTTGTATTTAGTGCCCAATTACTGTAGATGCACTGACTTAAAGCATCTTGAATTAAG
>JAGFNQ010004452.1:53462-79615 GCA_024364735.1 Boesenbergia rotunda
ATGTGAAGTTCCTATGTCGATGTCTAGCTGATGAATCAAAGCATATAGGAGAAAGGTGTGGAATGGTCTCATAGTAGTGACGTCTCTAGTAGATAATGGCAGAATACATCGGACTATGACTCTATATAGAGCGTAGTCTTGGACCTGTAGTTCGACAGACTGAAATCGTCTAGCCAGGGGTTGCCTAAAGAAGTAAGAGTGTATCATATCCAAGGTAATGTGAGAGTAGGGAGCATCAAAGGGAGGCTCCCTAGGAGGGTAACAACAGAAGGTGGACTGCGAGAGTCGTAGTCCTAGAAATCGGTTGAGTAGTGTAGGTGTGATTGTTAAGGGAATTCCTTCGACAATGGTGACGAACATGAGACCATCCTGTCTAATTATGTTGTTGTAAAATTCTGCACATAAGGATGTATTGATTGGATGGGTGCAGAATACTAGATTGTCAAGTTGGTAAAAGTTTATAATGTTCATTGCTAAGGGACAGGATTGGGTGAAAAATTGTTTATTCAAGTAGCTCGTCTTGATAGGTTTATAGGTCGTACGAGCGAACTTATTACATAGTTCTAAATTCGGAAACCTAGGATCAGGACTAGGTTGGGTACCAGGTGTTGGATCGAGAAAATCGATAGAGAGGGGGTGAATATCAGAAAAAAGAGCACGTACGCAGCGGAAAAATAAAAACAATCACAGAACAAAGACAGTCGATTTACTTGATTCGGAGCCTGTGTCGACTCCTACTCCAAGGCCCACGGTCGTTGACCGTTTACTTTGGGCAATTCTATATACGAGCAAAACAGTTTACAATAATTTATTACAAATAAGTGCACTAACAATAATAATAAGAAATTCGATCTTCGTTACCGACGCCCGGAGTGGATAGACTCTTCCGGGGCAGCGGGACGTCGTCGGCTCGAGTTGGAGTGTTTCCGGAGCAAGGCACGAGCGTAGAAGATCTTTGGGGCGTTGAGAGAACTGATGCTTGGAAGCCTTGGTCGAGGGCCCTTTATATAGGGCTTGGGGGCGCCCGGGATGTCGGGGGCGCCCCCCATGTGGCCTTTGATCCGCAGAGCTCTCGGTCAGCATCTATCCTCTGGATCCGCTTTGACCGGGGCGCCCGCAGCGCTCGCGGCGCCCGGGTTGACCGGGTCAAACTCTATCCTTTGGCTTCGCTTGGCTTCTGGATCGATGCATGCGCATGGGGGCGCCCGGGAGCAGCTGGGGCGCCCGGGAGCACGGGGGCGCCCGCAGGATGTACTGTTGAAGCCACTTTGCATTTGTTGTGTTTGTGTTCACCTTGGGGGCGCCCGGGACACTCCGGGCGCCCTGGTCAGCTATTGCCTCATTCCTTTGAGGCTCTCTGAGCTGCAGACACACGTTCCTTCGGTCCTGCATCCAGGGTTAGTCCAAAACACAATAAAGCAATAAAATATTTATTTATACAGCCTTAGCTGTCTTGGTTCTGACTTTGGTCTCCAAAATGGAGCCCTAGGTCGAACCGACGCCTACTGTTCCCTCGACGGGGAACGCGTCCTCACCTACTCCTCTCGGGAGAATTTACCTGATGCCAACCGTTCCTCTGGTTGGACTTTTGCCTGACGGTCCTTTGTCAGGTCTTGGATGCCGAGCTGCCCTTCGCTCGGTGCCTAGCATTCCTTCGCTAGGGCTTTAGTCCCAAGCTGTCCTTCGCCTGGCGCCTAGCAGTCCTTCGCTAGGTCTTGGATACTGGCAGTCCTTCGCCAGTTGCCTAGCAGTCCTTTGCTAGGGCTTGGATACTGGCAGTCCTTCACCAGTTGCCTAGTAGTCCTTCGCCAGTTGCCTAGCAGTCCTTCGCTAGGGCTTGGATATTGGCAGTCCTTCGCCAGTTGCCTAGCAGTCCTTCGCTAGGGCTTGGATACTGGTAGTCCTTCGCTAGGGCTTGGATACTGGCAGTCCTTCGCCAGGTGACTAGCAGTCCTTCGCTAGGGCTTTGTCTCTGCACACTTGAGTAACATTGTTAGATCACAAACAAACTTAACTTTGAATCCTTTGTCAATATCAAAACAAGGTTCGATATGGTGCTTCCTGCACCAACACCAGGTTCTGCCTGGTTTGGTCGGCGTCTTCTAAGAGAAGAAATATGCATTTAAAGAAAGTATGAAAAGAATTAAAAAAAACTTAATTGCAAAAAAAATTGTACCGGACAGCTCGGGGAGGCATGGTTGAGGATGAGAGCTTGCAAGGTCTCTTGGAAAGTAGAGAGTTGAAGAGAAAGAGTGGTTTGAGTGTGAAGAGAAGAAGGGGGTTTGGAGCCCTTTTTATAGGGCATTGGCGGGCGCCCTGTAGCGGGAGGGCGCCCTGGCTGGCGAGGGCGCCCCGCCTGGCGAGGGCGCCCCGCCTGGCGAGGGCGCCCTGGCCAGGGCTGTGGCTGCCTTTTAGCAGCTTTTTGCCGTTGAAGGACTATACGGGGGCGCCCGGGAGCACCCAGGCGCCCTGGTCAGCATGCAGTGGCAGAAAGCTGCATTTGACCAGCCTCGGGGCGCTCGCAAGGGTTTGGGCGCCCTAAGGACTGGTTCTTGTCCCTAAAAGGTTGCATTTGACCAGATTTGACCCGGTTTGAGTATTTTAACCATGATTTGACTACTTTGACCGTGGTTTGACTACTTTGACTGTGGTTTGACTACTTTGACCATAGTTTGACTACTTTGACCATAGTTTGACTTGCATTATTTCAGTGCCGTTCTAAACTAAATGTTAAACATAAGTTTGTCGTCTCACCCAGTCTATGTTAGCCTTATAGGCTTTGTGAGACAGGTTTTGACAACTAAAATTATTTTGAAAAATTATTATTTATTTTGAAAACCTTAATTAATTTTTGAAAACATTTAAATTTATTTTGAAAGGAGATGTTTGAATCTATACTTAACTGAAAATTTGTGTTAGATTTGAATTTGACAAAAAGTAATTTGAATTTGAAATTTAAAAATTGGCTTCCAGGTCTTGGCGAGGCACTAGGCCTTCTTTGGTCATAGCCTTATTGGATCATCAACCTTTTCCTTGACAAAGTCATTTAATGAAATTTCATTTTCAAAATTAATCTTTGAAAAAGTTCTGGTCTAACTAGTTTGGATTTTGGATCGGTAGCTTCGGCTAGTTTCACCAGTCTAAAGAGACCAAGTAAACTTGATCTTATTAGAATTGGTTTCCCTAACGTACTATCATCTCACCTCCACCCAATACTATGTTTTCAAGTTTCAGTTAAGTTTGTTCAGTCCTTATACTAACCTAAGTTTAAGCATGGTTAATTGCAGAAATTAAATAAACAATCAATCAGGCAAGTTGCAAGAATTAAATTCTATTTCACATTAAATATAGTTTTTAATTTGGCTCCCCCTGGACTAAAGCCACGGTAATGATTAGGCAAGATGTGAATCTTGTCCTTGGGGATCCAATACTGATTTGATCCAGTTGGTTTGTTCAGGTACAGTTTAGGTACCCATGCCTGAATTTTACCTCTGAACTGATTCAGTACAGCAAAGTAAGATCTTTGTCGGGATTTGGTTATATAGCCAAGTCCGGATCGATTTAGAACGGACTTCTGTTTTCCAAGAATCATGTCAAGACCCTTGGAACCAGAAGTGAATCATTCTAAGGCAGCTCTAAGATCCTTAACCTGAGTTTTCAGGGAGGAGTTTTCTTTCTCAAGTTTTTCAACTTAAGTAGGAGTTCCTTCTTGAACTTTCTCGGTTAAGGATTTAGAGTCAGCTCCATCTTTCAGGAGTTTTACTTCCTGTCGGAGGGATTCGACTCGAAGTTTAGCTTTCGCCAAATCTCGAGAAAGATACGAAATTAGTTCGTTTAATTGACTTTTATTGAAACCACTTACCTTGATTTCTCCATCCTCTGAAAAGATTAGTCTGTCGTCGTCCTGTTCTGATTCTGACTCGGTCTCGACTTCTTCTGAGGCGGTCAGGGCTAGTAGGTTTGACTGGGGTGTTTCTTCTTCTTCTTCTGAGGAAGATTCGTCCCAGGTTGCTTGGAGTGCTTTCTTTCTTCTTATCTTCTTGGTCTCCTTTAGGTTCGGACACTCCGTCTTGTAGTGGCCCTTCTTCTTACACTCATAGCAGGTCACGTTGGGCTTGTTTTTGTCACTTGCGGGTTCAGCTGGTTCGTCCTTTCTTCGACTTGTTATCCGTTTGTTGGCTTGGTTCTTCAATTTTTTATAGTAGCTTCGGGACAGTCGGACCAGCTCAGATCGATCTCCTTCTTCGTCTTCTGCGTCTGAGTCTGAGTTAGACTCGGGTTCAGGTTGAAGCTTCTTCTTTGTTGTTCTTCCAGTTTTTCCTGCAACAAAGGCAATACTTTTCTCGGTCATATTGCAGTTAGTCTGTTCATGAAGTTCTAATTCGGAAAATAATTCATCTAATTTTATTTTTGAAAGATCCCTTGAGACCTTGTATGCATCTACCATAGATGCCCACAAGATGTTTCTAGGGAAAGCATTTAAATCATACCTTATTAGGTCACAGTTTTCGACTTTGTGACCTATAGTGTGAAGCCGTTCATTAATTCTTGGATTCGTGCATGAAGCTGGGCTGCTGTTTCGTTGTTGGCCATCTTGATGGTATACAATTTGTTCAGGAGCAAATCTCTCTTACTGATTCGAGTGTCTGATGTTCCTTCGTGCAGCTCGATCAATTTTGCCCATAGCTCCTTGGCACTGTTGAAGGGACCCACCCGGTTCAGCTCCTCTTTTGTTAAGCCGCATTGGAGGGTCTGAGTCGCCTTTGCATATGCTTCGATTCTTCATTTCAGAGCGGTGTCCCACTCTGTGTAGCTTTGAGGAACTCCTTCAGCATTTTTGGGTATCTCCAGTCCGGACTGGATGATAATCCACATGTCCACCTGAGTTTTCAGGTGGACCTCCATTCGACTCTTCCAGTAGGAAAAGTCTTCTCCACTGAAAAGTGGAAGTCTGGCGGTGCTGAATCCTTCTTGGATGGCCAATTAATCTGAAAAAAATAACTAACAAAAATTTCCCAAGACTTGGTCTTGGATTAGTAGTGCGGGATAAGGAAAATAAAATATCGAGGGGTGTTGCACCAACCTCGATTAACGGGAAAAAGAAAATTCAAACGAAAAATTTAAAAAAAATTTGAATGAGAAAAGAAAATAAAAATCCGAAAAATTTTCAAACTAGTGGTTGCACCAAATTTGAACTTCCCCGCTCTGATATCACTTGTTGGATCTAGAGAACCGATAGAGGGGGGGTGAATATCGGAAAGCGTTCGGATTTGAGATAGAGAAATTGCACAGCGGAAGATTAAAAATAAAAACACGCGAACACAGATATTTTTACTTGGTTCGGAGCCTAGGTCGACTCTTACTCCAAGGCCCACGGTCGTTGACCGTTTACTGCGGGCAATTCTATATTTTCGCAAAATGGTTTACAAATCAATATTACAATTGCAGTATCGTAAACATGAAAAGGAAATTGCTCTTCGTTACCGACGTCCGAGGTAGATTGACTTTTCGGAGCGTAGGGACGTCGTCGGCTCGAGTTAGGAGGTTTTCGGAGCAGAGTGCGGGAGCAGAAGAGCGTAGAAGCGTTGAATTGAAGTTGTTGTAGAAGGCCTTGGCGTTTGGGTGCTATTTATAGCACCTCGGGGTGCCCTGGACGTCGGGGGCGCCCCCACACGTGTCACGCGATCCGAGGTTCGCACGGTCAACCTCTATCCCACTCGAATAGGGATGAGGTTTGACACTGGGGGCGCCCTAGACGCTGGGGCCGCCCTGTTTGACTCCTTCACCGCGGGCTTCTCGGCTGGATAAAGGTAATCAGCTTCGCTGGCGTAGGCGCGGGGCGCCCTGGGTACTGGGGGCGCCCTGGCTGCTGGGTGCGCCCTGGCTGGTGAGCAGCCGAAGCCTTTGTTGCTTCGTTTGTTTTTTGTTGCCCTTGGGGGCGCCTGGGACACTGAGGGCGCCCTGCTCAGCTACTTGCCTCTCTCCTTTGGGCATTCTGAGTTGCAGACACACGTTCCTTCGATCCTGCATCCAGGGTTAGTCCAAAACAATATAAAGCATTTAGAGTATTATGTTTATACAGCCTTAGCTGTCGTGGTTCTGACTTTGGGCCTCCAAAATGGAGCCCTAGGTCGAACCGACGCCTACTGTTCCCTTGACGGGGAATGCGTCCTCACCTACTCCTCTCGGGAGAATGTACCTGATGCCAACCGCTCCTCTGGTTGGACTTTTGCCTCGCGGTCCTTCGCCAGGTCTTGGATACCGAGCTGTCCTTCGCTCGGTGCCTAGCATTCGTTCGCTAGGGCTTTTTACCCTGGCATTCCTTCGCCAATGCCTAGCATTCCTTCGCTAGGGCTTTTTACCCTGACATTCCTTCGCCAGTGCCTAGCATTCCTTCGCTAGGGCTTTTTACCCTGGCATTCCTTCGCCAGTGCCTAGCATTCCTTCGCTAGGGCTTTTTACCCTGACATTCCTTCGCCAGTGCCTAGCATTCCTTTGCTAGGGCTTTTTGCCCTGACATTCCTTTGCCAGTGCCTAGCAATCCTTCGCTAGGGCTTTTTACTCTGCACACTAGAGTGACATGTTAGATAACAAGTGAGACTTAACTTTTGAACCCTGTTGCCATTATCAAAATACAGGTTTGACTTGGGTGCTTTCTGCACCAACAAAATTCTCCTGAGAGGAGTAGGTGAGGACGCGTTCCCCGTCGAGGGAACAGTAGGCGTCGGTTCGACCTAGGGTTCCATTTTGGAGACTCAAAGTCAGAACCAAGACAGCTAAGGCTGTATAATCATAACATATGCTTGTTTTATTGTATTTGCAACTAACCCTGGATGTAGGACCAAAGGAACGAGTCTCTGCAGCTCAGAACGCCTCAAGGGAGAGAGGTAGCAGCTGAGTAGGGCGCCCCGGAGGTCCCGAGCGCCCCCACAGTCAAGCCTCAGCCCTACTGGAGTGGGATAAGGGCTAACCGAGATTGTTGCGGATCGAAGGCCACGTAGAGGGCGCCCCCAACATCCAGGGCGCCCCCAGGACTGCTATAAATAGCCCTCGACCCCCAAGGCTTCACAACATAACTTGCTAACGCTTCTATGGTCTTTGACTCAAGCGCGCTACTCCGGAAACCTTCTATGCCAAGATTCAAGCGCCGACGACGACCCTCTGCTCGAAAGTACGATCCACACCGGGCGTCGGTAAACGAAGAAGTCAATTTCATTTACTGCACTACATTTCATTTATTGCACTACAACTGTAACATCTTTTGTAACACTTTGCGCTCGTATAGAATTGCCCGCAGTAAACGGTCAACGACCGTGGGCCTTGGAGTAGGAGCCGACCGCGACTCCGAACCAAGTAAATCCGCTTGTGTTTTTTTGCGTTGTATTTTAATTTTCCGCTGCCTATTCTCTTTTCGAATCCAAAACATTTTACGATATTCACCCCCCTCTATCGTTCTTCTCGATCCAACACGACCCTCTCGTGCCCTACAACGCTCCACTTCGACCATGCCTCCCCGGATGGCTACCCGGTATCAATTTTTTATGCATTTTTAATTCCTTTTAGTTATTTCGATAAATGCATGTTCCTTGTTATTTATTTAGAAAACGTCGTACTATTCAACCCAACCCTGGGCCCGAGCCTAGCCCTGACCCTAGGTTTCCGACCCTAGATCTATTCAATAAGTTTGCTAGGACAACCTATAAACCCATCAAGATAAGCTTCTTGAATAGACAGTTTTTCACTCAATCCTGTCCGGTAACTATGTACGTTATCAACTTCTATCAACTTGATCGACTTGTTTTCTGCACTCATCCTGTAAATACGACCCTATGTGTAGAATTTTACAATAACTTAGTAAGACAAGATAATCTTAGCTATATCACCACTGTACAAGGAATGCCCTTGACTATCACGCCTTTGTTGTTTAATAGATTCCTTGGACTGCGACCTTCCCAGTCCACCTTCTACTGTTACCCTCCTAGAAATCCTCCCTTTGCTCCTCCCTACTCCCATATCGATTTGGATACCCTGTATTCATACTTCTATAGAACTGCTCGAAACCCCCTGGTTAGTCGGTTTCAATCAGTAGATCTACAAGTTCAGGACTACGCTCTTTATAGAGTACTGGTCCGTTGCATTCTTCCCTTGACCACCAAGGATGTCGCGACCATGCAACCATTCCATACCTTCTTGTTGTATGCATTGATCCATCACTTAGACATAGACATTGGACTTCATATATACCACACCATTCTACATGCGTCCAGTGTTACTACCTAGGGTCGGCTATGCACCCCTTACTGCCACATCATCACTGCTCTTCTTCATCATTATGGTCATGATATTACCGATGGAGAGATGACCTCGATGATTGAATTTGACGAGATTGGGTATAGAAACTTCTCCCTAGTGGGCATAGATATCTCGGGTACCGGGGTGTTATCATGGAGACGTCAGCGAGACGGAGCTTAGATCGATTCGGACGAGGACGTAGAGGTCAACGTCGCAAAGCTCGCTGCCAAGATTCGAGAGCAGATGAACGAGCCCCCACCTCCGACGACTGACGAGAGATTAGCACTACTTCAGACAGAGGTCCACAGCCTCAGGGAGGAAATAGATGCCAATCACGCAGAGTATATGGAGGCAAATGAGGCCCGTTACACTGAGTATATGAATGCCCTCAGAGCCGATCGAGAGACTAACGACGCACGATATAATGAAATGATGCCTCTATTTCGATCATGGCAGCCTGACCCATTTGACCATCCTGGCCCTTCCTCTTAGTTCAGATTGATATTTTCAGTTGTACTGTTGACTATTTGACTACCCCTACTCAGTAGGGTTGACATGTATGTGACTATGGTTTGACCTTACTGGTCCTACTGACTAGATGACTCTTATGCATCTATCAGCTTTACTTTCTAACTACTTGTTTGATTAGCTACAGTACTATTTGAATAAGAAGGCAGTTAGGATTATACTTGATAGAATAGGACTGCTCTAATTATATTATTTTGTCTAAAACTGTTTTCTGCAAAATCATTTCTTTATTTTCATTATGTTATTTAAAATGATTTTTTTTTTCTTTTCGACTTAGTTTTTTTTTAAAATAAAAAAAATATATCCCATTTCAAAACTAGGGCTTTTTCGCAAAATAGGCATAGCCTAGGCCCTAACCCTAGAACTGCATGCACCTATAGATCTAGAAGCCAGCATCTCACAAATACCTTAGGGGACTTTTGATTGATCACCTAGAATGAGTTAAGATGCTTAGGTCTTTGCCTTGATTCAAGATACTTTAAGTTAGTGCATCTGTAGTAATTGGGGCACTAAATACCAACTGAACAATAATCAGGTTAAGTGTCAAGTTTAGACAATCTAACTTGATCAGATCACTTAACTTGACTAATCCTAGTGAAAGCAACTGTTTATAACAGTTAGTAAGTAGCTAATTGGGTTAGACAGGACCCGAAAGCCGAAATTCAAATTACTTTGGTCCAGCTCAAACTTAGAATTGGTTCAGTACAGCATCTTACTTTTATTAATCATTGTTTGCTTTTTTTTTGATATATGACAAAGGGGGAGAGATTGGAAAGGAAAGAAAATTTCAAAATTTATTTATTTTTTTAAATTCTTCAAAAGTAAATCTTTTATCTCTAGTTTTTCAAAAAGTAAAATTCTTCAAATACTTAAGTTCATTTTGAAAGTTAATTTTTCTTATTTTTAAAAATTATTCTAAGTACTCATTCTGAAAAAAGTGCTTGAAAAATCTTTCTAAGTATTTAAACCTTTTTCTAAGTCTGAAAAAAGTGCCTGAAAATATTTCTAAGTATTTAAATTTTTTTTCTAAGTCTGAAAAATTTTCTGAAAATATTTCTAAGTATTTAAATTTTTTTTCTAAGTCTGAAAAATTTCCTGAAAAATTTTTCTAAGCATTTAAACCTTTTTCTAAGTCTGAAAACAGTGCTTGAAAAATCTTTTTAAGTATTTAAACCTTTTTCTAAGTCTGAAAAATTTCCTGAAAAATCTTTCTAAGTATTTAATCTTTTTTCTAAGTATTAAAAGTACTTGAAAAATCTTTCTATGTATTTAAATTTTTTTTCTAAGTATGAAAACTGGCTTGAAAATTTTCTAAGTGTTAAAACTTCAGAATAAGTATAGAAAATTTTCTAAAGCGCAAAAAATTATTTTGCGTTCAAAAATTATTCTAAGTACTTACTCTAAATTTTTTGGTTGGTTGAAAATTCTCTAAGTGCAAATTTCAAATTCTCCTGAAAATTTTTCAAGTGCCCAACTCAAAATATTTTTTGGAAAATGTTTTCTAACTTAGAAACCTTTTTTTGAAAATTTTTTAAGTATTGAAAACCTGAAAAACGTTTCACTTTTAGACTTAAACTTCACGAACTTTTGAAAAAACTAGGGGAGATTTCTTCCAGGGGAGGAAATTAACTTTGGTACTTTACTTATCTGTATGATTAACTTAACATTTTGAACCGAGTTATTATAAATCAAAAAGGGGGAGATTGTTGGTGCAGGTCGCACCTAAATCAAACCTGTGTTTTGATAATGACAAAGGGTTCAAGAGTTAAGATGTTATTGTTATCTTATGTGTTTACTAAGTGTGCAGGAAGAAGTCCTAGGTACACTAGGCAAAGTAGACCTGGTCAAGGGGTTGGGCATCGAAGACCTACTCGAAAGGTGGAAACGAAGTCCTGGTCAAGGACTGGGCACGAATTCCTGGCAAGGGGCTGGGCACCGAAAACCTACTCGGAAGGTGGGCACGAAGTCCTAGTCGAGGACTAGACATGAAGACCTGGTCAAGTGGATCGGGCAAAAGTCCAACCGGAGGAGCCGGTTGGCAAAAGGTAAATTCTCCTGAGAGGAGTAGGTGAGGACGCGTTCCCCGTCGAGGGAACATTAGGGGTCGGTTCGACCTAGGATTCCATTTGGGAGACCCGAAGTCAGAACCAAGATAGCTACGGCTGTAAAAATGAACTAATATTCTTGCTTTGGTTGTTTTGGAACTAACCTTGGATGCATGGACCGAAGGAGTGTGTTTCTGCAGCTCAGAACGCCCCAAAGGAGAGGGGCAGACAGCTGGGCTAGGCGCCCGGGAGGTTTCGGGCGCCCAAGGTCAAAGCCAAACAAGCACAGAAGCAAGGATGCTTCGAAATCACACTGGGCTAGGTGCCCGGGAGGTCCCGGGCGCCCAAGGTCAAAGCCAAAGAGGAGTCGAAGCAAAATCAGCAACGAAGCCAGCGCTCTGCTCCGACAAACTCTGATCTCGAGACTTCAGAACACAATTTTCCAATGCCTCTAAGCTTTTTGTTCAAGCGCTCTGCTCCGGCAAACTCCAATCTCGAGACTCTAGCGCCGACGACGACCCTCTGCACCAAAGTACGATCTACACCGGGCATCGGTAACGAAAAGTGTATTCTTTTAATTACTGCATTATTCTTGTATCGAAATCTGTAAACCTTTGCGTGATTATAGAATTGCCCGCTGTAAACGGTCAAGGACCGTGGGCCTTGGAGTAGGAGCCGACCGCGACTCTGAACCAAGTAAAACTACTTGCGTTCTTTGTGTGTTTGATTTAATTCCGCTACGTATTTTCTCTTATTTCTTATCCAACAAGATTTTCACGATATTCTCCCCCCCTCTATCGTGTTTCTCAATCCAACAGTACAAGATTCGGGGATAACATGCCCCTACTCCTTGGCGTGCCCGTGAGGTGGGCGATCCCTTGATCGTTGGCAGATCAAGCCCGGAAATCCGGATAATCGAATCCTCCTTCTCGGTGGAGAAACCTCTCCACACAAATAGTCTCAAGAGTATTAGAAATTAAGCACATAGGCAAAAGGGAAGACCTTACAGATCACTAACAAAGCACAAGGATGAGAAATGGGAGAACAGATCACCGAGCACAGCACAGCACCACCAACGCAAGAACTCTCTGCTCTTCGTTTGCTTGCTGATCCACTCGCAACTTCCTCCACAGACTCAAGGTTATAGCTTTGCAAGAGATCACTTCAAAGTATAGAATGAATGAGAGTTGTCGCAGCAAAGATTAAGCTCAAAGTTCTTCCCAGTTGTTCCTGAGGCTTCTTCGCTACCCGCTCTTAAGCATCTATCTGCCCAAAACCCAGGTCACAGACGCTCCTCTGTAGCTGCTCATTTGAAACATCCCAGCTACCCTGACCTCTCCTGGACTCCCTGAGCTCTCCTCAGCCGAGCCCTAGTCAGCTTCTCAGTAGCGCAGTCGTCCGTTGAAACCTGAGAAGAGGAAAGCGTCAAAATTGTGGCACCGAAAGATCTCAATTGACCCTCCTCCACTACTTGAAATCACCTCTACATCACTTGCACACTTAACAAAGGTTTAGCAAATGAAATCAAACTTACATCAGTAATAGCAGATGAAATCAGAGCGAAATCAGTAGTGTTCAGAGCGCGATCAGAATTCTAACAGCGTATTTGAATTAAAATTTTGCTTCTGATCGGTCACTGGACCGATCAGAGAGGACCCTGATCGGTCACCAAACCGATCAGGGTAAGTGATGCACCCCAATGATAGGTGCCACGAATGTGGGTCTCAAATTTAGATATTTGTAAGCTGGAAACCCTTTTTGCTAACAAGGATAAAAGTGTAGTAAAGGGGCCGCAGGTCGTATTTTTCCTAGGGCTAGTTAAGGATGTTTGATTCATGCTCGAGTTTATGTGTTGTCAACTATTTTTTGGGTTTCAATTAAGATTTGGGTTTGGTTTGCAATCAGGAATGAAATCATAGTGAAAAGGAAAAAATTTAACTAGACAAATTTAAGCTAGGTAATATCAACTAATGAACTCAACTAATGTACAACTTTAATCAACTAATATAAATTTGCAGAAATTGCAAACAAATCTGAATTCAAATGCAAGAGTACACTACAAGTTGAATTGAACTTCAGTAATTACCACTCAAAACAAATCAAATGCTAAGCAATCTAAAAACAGACCGATACAAAACCAATGCCGAAAATTCACTTGATACATGTTGCAGGAATTCAAACTGAAATGCAGAAGAAAGAAACTAAATTTCAGAGGCAATCAAATGTAAAGCACGAATTCAGAAATGGAATTGATTTGCAGAAATGAAAACTAGAATCACAAAGACAGCCGAATTTGAAGCAAGAGTTCAGAACTGAATTTGACTTGCAGAAATGGTGACTACAATTCAGACACATTCGAATGCAAAGCAAACTGCCAAGTTCACTTGATACAACATTAGTGAGTTCAGAAATGATCCAACATTCTGCAAAATTATAAAGACTAATACTCAAAAAAATTAATGTAGATGAAACAAGCTGATGTAAACAAACTAATATCAATTCAGAAACAAACTAAGTGCAAGAATGAATGCAGAACTTCAGAAATCGAATACAGCAATTCAAAACAAACTGAATGCAGAACAAGCAGAGCCAGCTGAATTCGAGTGCTCCAAGCTAATGTTCACTTGATACAAATTCAGAAATGACAAACTGAAACATTGCCGAAAGGAAACTGATACACAAGCAAACTGATTCGTAGGAACTAAAGCTGATACAAAACAAATGAAACCAAATGCAGAAATTGATATCAATTGCTATGTAAATGAAACAAGCTGCAATGTAAATTCAGAAGATAAAAACTAAAACTCACTTGATACAAAATTCAGGAACTAAAGAACTGATACGCAGGAAAATAATGCTGATACGCAGAATGAAAACCAAATTCAGAACTTATCCAAATGCGATGCAAGCTGATCTAAGTGCAATTGTTCACTAATAACTAATTAACTTGCAGAATTGAAATCTAATTAATGCAGGAACAATTCAATAAAACTGAGTTTAACTGATTCAAAGTTCAGAAATGTAAATGAATTGCAGAAATTGAAACTACAGCTCGGAAATGAAAATTCACTAAGAAAACTAAGCTTCGATCCCTTCCTTAGCTCAAGGACTTCTTGTTGTCACACAAGAGTAAGCCACGAACCCATAGCTTGACAAATGCTGGAAAATCTGACGCAGTGATCGATTTAACTCAAACTCTGCTCCCGGCTGAAAAATCCATCCGATCTCCTCGATCTTGTTGTGTGAGATTGCGATGATGACTTGGGGACGACCCATATTAGTCGGATGCTTGATCACTCGATCCGGGTCCACTTCTGACTCAAGTTTGACCCAGCATGACCTAGGTCCATGATCCTTCCAAGCCTATAAAAGTAGATTCACAATTTAGTGCCAAAATATTTCAAATGTATCAAGATTTACAATAAAGCCCAAAATAGAATAAATTCATAAAACATAGGATAAATTCAATATTAAGCAAGTAAAATATAGGTCAAACATGGATTTTAGAATATGAAATGATCAACAAAATAATACTTATCAACTCCCCCACACTTAAACATGAGTGTCTCGCGAAAACTACTAAATATGTATCCTTTAGATTGTTTCCAAACATAGTTAGAAGCAAGTGAAAAGAAATTACCTAAGGTTGTCAATTCTCAAAAATCTAAGCTCTATGGATTAGTATCTCGTCCTTAAATCAAGAACTTAGCATTTTCATCCTTCATGATTCATTGAGATGAATTTAACTCACTAAGCCTTTCAAGGGAAATGTTGGTGACTCTCTTTTCGAGTTCTAAGTTTATGATGAAAGTGGAGCTCACTCAAACACACATGCTTTTTGCACTACCATAGGTTTGCTTGTTATCTACTCTCCACCATTATTCATGATTCGGATCCACATCTACAAAAGTTTATTCAAAAGTTAAAGACATATGAAATGGTAAGAATGAAGTAAATGTTTAGAAAATAGAGAAGTTGATGAAGTGGAAAACTTGGATGCTTAAGAATATTTCCAATGCACTTTGCCCTCTTTATAGTCCTCTAGTGAAGTCAAAACTGTGGTGGAGTAAGACTTGGCATTGCCCTTGATTCGAATGAAAAAAAAACTCCACTGATTTCATGGTGCCAAAACTTCAATTGTGTGCCACTTGTCTCTTTTTTTTTTTCATTCTTTCTCTTTTTTTTAGGACCCTCTAGCAAAGTCAGAATTGTGGTGGAGCAAAGGCTTGATTCGGATGAAAAAAAACTCCACTGATTTCATGGTGCCAAAACTTCAATTGTGTGCCACTTTGTTTCTTTTTTTTTCTCCTGCTTCTTCTTCTTTTCTTATGATCAGCTGCTGAATTTCCTGCTTATGTTTGCAGCTAATTCTTGTTCATTTGAAGACTTACTAACCAGACTACTTCGCTGTGAGATTTCTTTCTTTCATTCTTGTTCAGTTTTTTCCTTGCAATTCGGCTTCCAAACTGTTTCTGTTTTTTTTTTCTTCTTTTGTCCTGATCTGATAACTTCCAATGGAGTCAAACTTCAGTGGGAGTCACTTCTATCCTGAATTTGTATCATAGAACTTGAGACATCAAATAACAATTAGGGAATTAGATGCTCCACATGTAACCTTCACTAACCAACTCTTGCAACTCACTCTTGATTCACATCTCCTTCAAGTTGGCACACTTCTATCACATTTTTTTTGTTTCAAGTTTCAGCTCCACGGTAATTAATTTCAGACCTTGCAATTCTCTGATTTCTCAAAGCAATTACATCACAGGAACTTGCATCGAATAGTAGTAGAGGATTTAAGTGTTTCACTTGGGAATTTACTGATAAGGAGATCTGAATTCCAGCCATGGCACTGCATTGCACTACTGATCTCATCCAGTAGTTTGAAATCTGCTCCCAAGAGGTTTAGTTCAGTGAAAAACCATTCTGTAAGTTCTGTTTAAATTCAGCAATGCATTGCTAATTTAGGAAGCACGAATTCAGTTTGAAGTTGATACAAAACTGCCTTACTAGCATTCCAACTGATTTTTTTTTCTTTCTTTATTACAGATTTAACTACAGCTCTTCAACGGATTTTTCAGAATAGAATTTTGGCACCATGCATCAGTAACTTCCTCACTTGGACACAGAGATTTGGCACAGAATTTTGTTTTTCTTTAGCCGAGCTTGCAATAAAAGAAATTTTTTTCTTCATTTTGGCACAGAATTTTTCATTTGCGTGTCACTTAGACTTTGATCTTCAAATTATAATCAAGAATCTAGATGCTCAATTGTTTCCCTCCTTAACCACTTCTTCCCACTTATTCTTGATACCAAACTCAATTCAACTTTTGGCTTCAACCGCAAAATTTTTTTTCTTGAAATGAAATGCATCTTTGATACAAAATAATTCCAAAACACTAGCCACCTCCCTCACACTTGATCTTTTGTCCGTCTCGGGCAAAGTAACATTGAGAACATCCCAAACAAACATGTTCATGGAGAAGTATGGTTAAGAGTATAAAATATAGGAAAGAAAATAGAATAGATTATGTATCAACTTGCTTATTGCCAAAAACTGATATGGAAAGGAGAAAATAAATAGATTAGCCTCTATAGATGTGATCCAATCATAGAAATATGGTTTTGAAAGAACCTAAGCAAGTTCTAGAATACAATCACAGGTGTGTCACAAAAATAAGGCTAATTCTCACTAGGTACAAATAATTCATCTCAAGTCATCAATTTAGAATCCATGGCCAAGTAGTACTCAAGCATCCAAGAATTCATCCATTAGCTCAAACCTTAAGTTTTAACAACCAAATTTAATTTATTTTCAATAGACTCTAAATTGATATGAAGACAACCTAGAGGGATACATTTATTCCTACTCATTAAGAAAACGAGCCAAAAGAAATAACATGGTATTTACAATGTCTATTTATTCATTCTATTTTACCTAAGAATTTATTATCAACAACTCACTTCAAAAAGAAAAATTTACTTCTAGAAATATGAAAATGATATATACAATAAAATGTAAGTGTAAGAAAAGTAAACTCCCCTTAATTTGGGTAGATAGCGTCTTTGATGTCCAAACCATCCACCTCTAGCTCCTTTAATTCTTCAAAGTATTTTTTGAGCCGGTGGCTATTGACTTTCCAAACAAAACCGTTAGATCCATCTTTAATTTCAACAACTCCATAGGGAAAAATGTTAGTTACAATGAATGGACCATCCCACCTTGACCTTAACTTATCTCTTGTCAATTTGAGTCTTGATTTGTACAATAATACCTTGTCACCAATTTGGAAGTCTTTCTTCAAGATGTGCTTGTCATGGAAGTTTTTGGTCTTTTCCTTGTAGATCCTTGAATTTTCAAATGCTTCTAGCCGAATCTCTTCAAGTTCTTGAAGTTGAAGTTTTCTTTCTTCTCCCACATTGGTAGTATCGAAATTACACGCCTTTACTGCCCAATATGCTTTGTGCTCTATTTCCACGGGAAGATGACAAGCTTTACCATAGACTAATCAGTAGGGGGACATGCCAATCAGAGTCTTGAATACTGTTCTATAGGCCCAAAGTGCATCATCTAGCCTTTTGCTCCAATCTTGTCTATTGGGCCCAACAGTCTTTTCCAAAATTGATTTGATCTCTCTGTTAGAAATTTCAGCCTGTCCATTTATTTGGAGATGATAGGATGTAGAAACCTTATGTATAACCCCATATTTACTAAGCAATGGCTTCATATATTTATTGCTAAAGTGAGATCCTTGGTCACTTATTATTGCTCTTGGAATTCCAAACCTAGAGAAAATGTGTGACCTAACAAAACTAACAACAACAGAAGAATCATCAGTCTTGGAGGGAATGACCTCCACCCATTTTGAAACATAATCTACAGCAAGCAAAATATACAGATAGCCAAATGATGTAGGAAAAGGTCCCATAAAATCTATTCCCTATACATCAAAAATCTCACAAAAAAGTATAGCGTGTTGGGGTATCTCATTTCTTGCTCCTATGTTCCCAGTTCGCTGACATCTATCACAATTTTTATAAAACACATATGAATCATGAAATAGGGTGGGCCAGTACAATCCACACTCTAGCACCTTCCTAGCGGTTCTTTGGGGTCCAAAATGCCCCCACAAGCTGATTAATGGCAAAATGTAAGGACAGAAGACAACTCATGGTCTGGTACGCATCTTCTAATTATTTGATCATTACAAAACTTCCATAAATACGGGTCATCTCACACATATAATTTTGCATCACTTTTAAGTTTATCTTTTTGAGCCTTAGAAAAGTGTGTAGGGAAAACATGTGCAGCTAAGAAATTAACTAGGTCTGCATACCAAGGTGTCTCACCATGTATTGCAAGAAGGTGCTCGTCTCTAAAATCATCGTCAATGGTGGCAGGTGATCCATCTCCTTCAATTCTGCTTAGGTGATCTACAACTAGGTTTTCTTTGTCACTTCTATCTCTGATCTCCAGGTCAAATTCTTGGAGCAGGAGCATCCATCTGATCAGTCTAGGTTTAGTATCAGGCTTTTTCAACAAATATTTTAGAGCTGCATGATCAGAAAAAATAATAACATGTGAGCACAATAAGTAAGATCTGAAATGGTCTATAGCAAAAATTATGGCAAGAAGCTCCTTTTCAGTGGTAGTGTAATTTGCTTGGGCGGCATCCAGGGTCTTGGAGGCATAGCATATGACATGAGGTACTCCCTCCACCCTCTGTGCTAGAACAACTCCCACTGCAAAGTTAGATGCATCACACATTAATTCAAATGGCAAATTTCAATCAGGTGATTTAATAATAGGAGCAGAGGTAAGAGCCTCCCTGAGTCTGTGAAAAGCTTCATTGTACTTATCATCAAAGTAAAATTCAAAATCTTTCTGCAAAAGTTTTGTCAAGGGCCGAGCAATATCGCTAAAGTCTCTAATAAATCTGCAGTAGAGACCTGTATGTCCAAGGAAAGCACAAACGTCCCGTACGCATACGGGGTAAGATAAAGAAGAAATAACTTGCAGGATCTACCTCTATACCTCTCTTAGAGACTATGTGTCCAAGTACAATATCATGCTCTACCATGAAGTGACATTTTTCAAAATTAAGCACAAGGTTAGTCTCAATGTAACGGTGTAAAACCCTAGATAAATTTTCTAAATATGAATCAAAAGACGTGCCAAAAACTGAAAAGTCATCCATAAACACCTCCATACAATGCTCTAACAACTGATCAAATATACTTATCATGCATCGCTGAAATGTTCCTGGTGCATTACAGACTCCAAAAGGCATCCGTCTATAGGCAAAAGTGCCAAAGGGGCAAGTGAAGGTAGTCTTTTCTTGGTCCTCTGGATCTATACAAATCTGGAAGTAGCCTGAATAACCATACAAAAAAATAGTAATGGGGCTTCCCTGCCAGTCATTCAAGCATCTGATCAATAAAGGGTAAAGGGAAGTGATCTTTCCTGGTGACCTTATTGAGCTTTCTGTAATCAATGCAGACTCTCCAGGAATTCTTAACTCTGGTGGGCACTAGTTCGTTATTTCCATCTTCCACCACTGTCACCCCAGATTTCTTGGGCACCTCGTGTATAAGACTAACCCACTGACTATCAGAAATGGGGTAAATAATACCTGCCTGTAGAAGTCTAGTCACCTCTTTCTTTACAACGTCCAAAATGAGTGGATTAAGTCTCCTTTATGGCTGCCTCACGGGTTTAACATTTTCTTCCAAGAATATCCTGTGCATACATAGAGCTGAGCTGATACCTGGTATATCTGATAAAGTCCACCTAATTGCTTTCTTGTAATGCCTGAGGACTTACAATAATTTCTCTTCTTGTTCTGATTCCAAGTGCTGTGCAATAATAACTGGAAAATTCTGCTCCTCTCCTATGTACGCATATTTCAAGTGGCCTGGTAGTGGCTTAAGTTCAATCTGGCCCTGCTCAGTGGGTATGAGTGATCCTTGGGGTTCTGTGTAATCCCCTACACTATCATACCTGTGCTCTGAATCCTCTGGAATCTCAATAGAAATAGGTGATCCTTGGAGCTCTGTGTAATCCCCTACACATAGAAAATCCTCACCAGCTGGAAGTGAATCTGAAATAAACTCTGAAATATCCTCAGTCTCAATAGCAAGTACTCCCTCAGCCACCTCTGAAAAAATAACTCCTCCAGAAAAATCATGTGAAACTCCCTCAGCCACTGAATCTGTATCAGCCAGTCCATCCAGAATGTCAATGCTCATAATAGAGTGATCTTCCCTAGGGTACTTCATGGCATCGAAAATACTAAACTGGACTACTGTATCCCCTACTTCCATCGAAAGCGTGCCAGCATACACGTCAATTTTTATTCTGGCAGTCTTCAGAAAAGGCCTCCCAAGGATGAGTGGGGATCTATGTGCAAGATAGTCTCATTCCATGTCTAGAATGTAGAAGTTTGCAGGGAAAATCAATTCCTTAACTTTTACCAAAACATCTTCAATAACTCCTGCTGGATGAGTCTGGCTTCTGTCAGCTAACTGAATTACCACTCCAGTGGGCTGTAGAGGGCCAATACCAAGCATCTGAAAGACCGATCTGGGCATTACATTGATGGAGGCTCCCAAGTCTAGCATGACATCATGAAATATAGTCCTCCCTATCTCACATGATACAGTAAAAACTCCAGGGTCTTCACACTTTTGAGGTATGGCATGGATGAGTGATGAAACATTTTTTCCCAAGCTGACCAACTCATTCTCCTTAAACTTCTTCTTGTGAACACATAGATCTTTCAGGAATTTTGCATACTTAGGAATCTGTTTAATCATGGTCAACAGGGGTACATTAATTTCTACTTTGCTAAACAATTTTACAAGCTCATTGTATTCTTTAGTTTTCTCCTCCTCTACTTGTCTTTTGGCTTGAGTTTTCCGCTGTGGAAAGGGCAAGGGAACCCTCATTTCTTCCTCTTGAACCGAATTTGGAGTGGCTGAATTTTGAGCTGCTGTCCCACTTGATGTAGCTGCTGTGAGGTTGGTTTCGACTCTGATTTCTCCCTCATTTTCCACCAAAATCACAGGATTACTTGATGAAGGATTTGAGCACGGACTAGGGGTGGAACCAACTGATTTTGAAGTGGTTTCGGGGTTGATTGGTGCTGAAAATGTAGGTGCTGCCCTGTTTTCAGAAAAATCTGCTCTTGGACCCTTTTGAGTTGAAGTAACCTTCCCACTCCTCAAAGTAATAGCGCTAATGTTTCCCTTGGGATTAGGAGTAGTTTGAGAAGGTAGTTGGCTTGATCCTTGAGCTTGAATTTGATTCATCCCACTAGCCAATTGTCCAATTTGCCTTTCGATGTTTTGTATGGCGCCAAAAATATTACCCTGCTGTGATTGTTGGAATTGGGGTTGTTGGGGCTGACTATAGAGCTGAAATGGCTGTTGAAAAGGCTGAAAATTAGGCTGGAATGATGGTTGACCTTGCTGAGAATTATAGTCTTGAAAATTCTGATTTTGAAGTGGAAATGGTTGTGGTGAAGATTGAAACTGAGTGGGCTGAAATCCTTGATTTTGTGGCTGAAAGTTCTGATTAAAAGGCTGAAAACCTTGCTGTGGTTGTTGGAATTATTGCTGTAAGGGTTGATATTGTTGCTAAAAATTCAAATTCCCTTGGAAACCTTGTTGATTCCCTTGAAATGGGTGCTGGATATGCTGGAATGTTGGCTGGAATTGCTGATTTTGGTGCTAAGATTGCTGCGGTTGATGGAAATTTTGTTGAGGCTGCTAAAATTGTTGTTGTTGTGGGTTTTGTTGGTAGAAAGAATTTCCATACCTCAGATTTGGATGATCCCTCCAACCAGGGTTATAAGTAGTTATTCTTGGCTTGAAATTGTCCCCTAACCAATGCCGCTATTGTCTCATCTTGTTGGAGGTTGGGACATGAATCTGAATTATGTTCCTAACTAGAGCAAATACCACATACCCTCATCACTTGGCTTGATTGTGGAGGCACCGAAAAATTTAGATTCTGGCTTGCATTATTAAGAGTCATTTGCTTTATCAATGATGTGAGCTCTACCAGAGAATTCTTGATTTCTTTCTGCTCATTTGATACCATCTGAACTTCATTAACTCCTCTAGTGGACAATGCTCTGCTTCCAAACTGCTAAGAATTCTCTGCCATATTCGAAATCAACTCCCTAGCTTGATCTGGTGTTTTGTTAACTAGGGCTCCTCCAGCTGCAGCATCTATCATGATCTTATCCATCTGCAATAATCCCTCATAGAAGTACTGAATGAGGAGCTGCTCGCTGATCTGGTGTTGTGGGCAACTAGAGCATAACTTGTTAAATCTCTCCTAGTAGTCATAAAGAGTCTCCCCCCACCACTTGTTGTATACCACATATGCTCTTTCTGATGATTGCAGTTCTGGAGGCTGGGAAGTATTTTTCTAGAAATGCCTTCTTTATGGAAATCCAACTAGACACGTGCCCAGTAGGTAAATAGTAGAACCAATCCTTTGCTGCTCCAGTCAGGGAAAATGGGAATGCCCTCAACTTGATATCTTCTTCTGAAATACCCTGAGGCTTCATAGTGGATCAGACAACTTGTGTAACACCCCAAATTTTCCCATATATAATGTTTGAATTCATGAAATATTATTATTATGAAATTTCATGATGGGCTTGGCTTAATGGGCTTTGATGTGGATTAGTGCAAAATGTGATAAAAAGAAAGTGTAGAAAGGAGGAAGCAAGGATCGAACCTTGAACCTCCTAGTTACACTAACCATGTCTTAACCAATGTACCAAGCAATGTTTCATGTTGAGAGAATAAGAAACATGCTTGTTAAAGCTAGGGAAGTGAAGAGGCATGTCCCTTCATGAGAATAGTATAAATAAGAGAGGGAGAGGGAGGAATAACTTCCTCTCTTCTTCTTCCTCACTCTTCCCACCGAAAACCCTAGCCCTTCTCCCTTTACAATTTTCGAAAATATACCCTAGGGTTCTAACCCTAGGGAATTGGAAGGAAGAAGACCCCATCCAAGGATTTTTGCCCTCTACTAGGGCCAAGTGTTTATAGGAGTTCTAGCAAAAGGGAACTCTCACTCTTCCTTCAACCAAGGGCACCCTAAGGATTTAGAGAAGGTGGTTTTCAAGCGAAAGAAAGTAAGTATCCCCTCACCTGCAGTGTAATTGTTGTGCATGATTCTTTTGTTCTTCTTGTTTTCGAAAAAGGGAAAATCCCTTGTGTAAGTTTTGGCCACCCCTTAGGGGAAGGCCTTGGTTACTCCTTGATGCATGAGAAGACCCCTTGAGACTTAGGGTATATGTATATGTTGTTTCCTTTATGATGTTATGAACAAAACCCTAGGGTTTTGCCCTTGTGTAGGTTTCGGCCACCCCCAAGGGGGAGACCTTGGCTACTCCTTGATGCATGAGGAGACCCCTTGGGACTTAGGGTGTACATATATGTTGTGTTCCTTCATATTGTGATGACAAAAACTAGGGTTTAAGGTTTGGATGGGTTTCGGCCAAGGCATGGAAACTAGGGTTAGTGAGGGTTGAATTATCCTATAATATATCCATGCTTAGTGTATTGTATGATAGTGTATACAAGGTGTTTGTATAAATGTCTGTGTGAATGTTTCATTGCAAAAACCCTAATTTCCCCTACCCTATGACTTTCGGCCAACACCCCAAGATTAGGGTTTGTGAAGGTTAAACTACCCTATGGGATATGCCCATGTTTAGTAAGATGATATGTATATGTATGTGATGTTTAAATGAAATGCTTGATTGGAAAAGAACTTAACTTCCCCCTAGAATGACTTTCGGCCAAGGCATGAACCATTAGGGTTGTGAAGGTTGATTATCCCATGATGTATGCTATGCTTAGTATGATACATGATATATATATATATATGTGATTTGTATGTTAAAATGCTTGAAAGGATACTCCACTAAGTATGGGATCAAGAACACCCTTATGTTGTGTGGTGTGTCCCTATGGGATCATGAACACCCTTGAAGAGTGGTGTGTCCCTTGAGAAGTGAATTTGGAGTACTCCTTAACATATATGTAAAGACATGATAAGTATTTTACATTATAAGTTGTGTACTCGACTCGGAAGGGGGTCGTTAAATAAATCCGGGGTGCATGTTAACTTAAAGTCATGGCTCCGGTAGGACGGAAGGGTCCTGCTCTAATGGGATTGGTGGCTCGCTACCCCAATTCATTAGGGAACGCGCATTATGTGGTACACAACTGGGCCCTATATGATGTTGAAATATTTTTAAGTAATACCTTTATGGAATTGTTTTGAAAACATTTATTATATGTGAAGGGTATGCTTAAGATACTTTATACTGCTTGCTTAGAAACTTTGATGTTTAGTATGCTATGATAAACTCATGCTTATGATTCCTTATGTGTACATGTTTTATTCTTCGTATGGATTTTGCGAGTAGGACAAGATCCTTACTAAGCATTTGTGCTTACTAGTTTATGTGTTGTCTTATGCTGCAGATAAGGGTAAGGGACACTTAAACTAAAGGAAGAGGCAGAAGGGCTGAAGATGTGTGGGGTGGTGGCTCGGGAAAGAAAGATTTTTATATCTACATTACTATGCCTATGATAATGTTTTCTTCAATAATAAATGCTAGTGATTAGAGTTGGTACTTTGGAATATTAGAAATATCACTTGGTAGTTTTAAACAAGCATATTCAGTACTTAGTCCTTGCATTGTTTATTTTTTTTATTTTATGCTAGAAGAAAAAAAAATAATAATTATATGATCGATTGTACGTAACCCCGCCCCGAGAGTAGATATAAGGGCGGGCGTTACAAGTTGGTATCAGAGCAGATTTCCCCTCCACTACACACACATCAAGCTCCATCCTGCCGCTTCTAAGTAAGAGATTCTAACCTCGCTTTACTTAGTTTCATGTCCAGTAATGATAATATAGAGATGATTTATGCTTGCATAACTAATGAAAGTAGTGTTAATTCTCACATTAGTTTATTTATCACCTGTATGATAGATATGGTTAGAAGACGTAGCAATCGGGGTGATGAGACCGCACCCCCACCTGATATGATGCAAGTGATCACAGATCTGCAGCGTCAGGTCTCTGAACAGTAGCAGATCATAAATACTCTGATGACCCAGCAGGAGAACACTGCAACCCCGCAGGGAAGTCAGAGTGTGATACCTACTGAGCCCCCAACTGCACAGGCACCCCCGGACACTCCGGCCAGAGGAGTCCGACAGGAGGCCTATCTGGTTCAGTGGCAGAGACTGAAGCCGGAAAAGTTCTCTGGCACCTGCGAGCCCTGGGACGCCCAGGCCTGGCTCAAGACAGTTGAGAGCACAGTGGAATTATTAGACTGGCCCGAGCATGAGAAAATTAAATGTGTCTCGTTCTGCCTCACTCGCGACGCCAGGATGTGGTGGGAACGGGTAAAAGCTAGAAGGTCAGTGGACCAGATGAAGTAGAAGGACTTCGAGTCAGAATTTCTGGAGGAATTCTTTAATATGCGAGTCACAAACAGGCACTTTGATGAGTTCCCTGAATTCCGGCAGGGAAATCTCTCAGTCAACGATGCCGTTAAGAAATTCAACCGACTGGCACGATTATGTCCGGAGCTGGTCAGTACAGAGAAAGAAAGGGTCAGATTAATGCTCAAGATGCTCAGGCCCGAGATAGCTCTGAATGTAGCCAGCAGCGTTAATAGGCCCCAGACTGCAGAGGAGCTGTTCAGCAGCACCCTTATTACCGAGCATTATTTAAAGAATATTAACCAGCAGAGCCAACCACTGACCGCCAGCAAGAGTCAGAGTCAGTCGGGAGGTCAGAAACCTCAGAATAGCAACCCCCACTGGAAAAAGAACTACAACGGAAAGAGGAAGTCATGGGATAAATCTGCCAGTGGTACAGGAGGCAAGAAGCCTAAATATCCCATATGTGCCACTTGTGGGAAGATGCACCTCGGGACATGCCTCTTAGGCGCCAGGAGATGCTACACCTGCGGAAAGGAAGGACACATGGCCAGAGAGTGTCCTACTGCAGCCAAAGCACCTCAGCCGCAGCATGCCCAATACAAAGGTGCTCATCCCCAGTTACACCAGATGCAGGCAACTATTGATGGTACTCATATATGCCAGGGGAGATTAGAGGCCCCGCCTGCCACGACGAACGCCAGGGTTTTCTCTCTTACGAAAGAAGATGTGGCGACTGCCTCTACCGTTGTCACAGGTCAGATATTTATTTACAGTCAGTATGCTACTGCTTTATTTG
>JAGFNQ010004452.1:80064-145696 GCA_024364735.1 Boesenbergia rotunda
ATACGACATTATGAGTTCGTAGTTATGCCATTTGGAGTTACCAATGCTCCAGCTATGTTTATGGACTTAATGAATCGGGTATTCTCGGCATTCCTTGACAGATTTGTGATCGTCTTTATCGACGATATCCTTATATATTCGAGAACTCCCGAAGAATATGCTGAGCACCTGAGTATAGTACTACAGATTCTTCAGAAGGAACAACTGTATGCTAAATTTGCCAAATGCGAGTTCTAGCTCGATCAAGTATCATTCTTGGGACATGTTATCTCCAAGGAAGGAGTAATGGTGGACCCAATTAAAATCAAAGCTGTGAGTAACTGGACCAGACCCAAGAATGCCAGTGAAATCAGAAGTTTCCTCGGGCTAGCAGGCTATTACAGAAAATTCGTAGAGAACTTCTCTCGGATTGCAGCCCCGATGATAGCCCTTACAAAGAAAGATAAGAAATATGTATGGACCGATGAATGTGAGAAGAGCTTTACCGAACTGAAAAGGAGGCTGACTAGCGCTCCGATATTGACTCTTCCAGAAAGCGATACGGGTTTCGATATGTACAGCGACGCATCCAAACTGGTACTCGGAGCTGTGCTTATGCAAAATGGGAAGGTAATTGCCTATGCCTCTAGGCAACTGAAGGAACATGAAAGGAATTATCCTACCCATGACTTAGAACTAGCAGCGGTGGTCTTTGCACTGAGAATATGGAGGCACTATCTATATGGACCTCAGTGTAAAGTTTATACGGATCACCAGAGTCTGCGGTATTTCTTCACCCAGAAAGATCTGAATATGAGACAGCGCAGATGGCTTGAATTGGTCAAGGATTATGACTGTGAGATCCTGTACCATCCAGGGAAAGCCAACAAGGTAGCCGATGCACTCAGTAGAAAATCATGTGCTACTTTGATGTCCTTATCAGCTTTGTCACAACCCTTAGAGGAAGAAATTATGAATTACGGGATTGAAATCATATAAGGACAGTTATCCACCCTGATGATTGCGTCGACGTTATTCGACGATATTCTGGAAAAGCAGAATCATGATCCGAGTCTTCAGAGAATCAAGCAAGAGGTTCTCGAAGGCAAGGACGATGGATTTCGAATTTCGGACAGCGGAGTTTTATATCTTCGGGATCGATTATGTGTTCTCGACGACTCCGACTTACGGACAAGAATCCTCGAGGAAGCTCACGGAACACCTTATGCGATGCATCCTGGGTCTACCAAGATGTATCAAGATCTGAAGAGCAAGTTTTGGTGGTCCGGTATGAAGCGAGATGTAGCCCACTATATCAGTATGTGTTTGACCTGCCAGAGGGTCAAAGCAGAACACCAGAGGCCTGGGGGAGTTCTGCAACCTCTGCCGATTCCCAAGTGGAAATGGGAAGACATCTCTATGGATTTCATCTCAGGGCTACCTAGAACAACGAATGGATATGATGGTATATGGGTTATTATGGACAGGCTAACCAAGTCTGCCCATTTTCTGGCTATCAGGATGACCCATTCAGTAGAGCAGCTGGCTCAACTGTACGTCAAGGAAATTATCCGACTACACGGGGTTCCCAAGACCATTATCTTGGATAGGGATGGTCGATTTACTTCAGATTTTTGGGGACACGTACAGAAGACTCTCGGCACGAAGCTGAAATTCAGTACTGCCTTTCACCCCCAGACTGACGGGCAGACTGAAAGAGTAAATCAGATATTAGAGGACATGTTACGAGCTTGTGCCTTGGATTTCAAGGGAAGCTGGTGTCGATACCTGAGCCTGGCAGAGTTTGCTTATAACAACAGTTATCAGGCTACTATCGGGATGGCACCGTACGAAGCACTATACGGAAGGAAATGCAGATCTCCTATATGCTGGCTTGAGAGTGGTGAAAAGAAGGAGATGGGGCTTCAGACTGATATTATAGATGAAACCACTCAGGCAATAAAGAAAATCCGCCAGAGGATAGAGACTGCTCAGAGTCGGCAGAAAAGCTACGCTGATAAGCGACGCAGACCACTAGAGTTTGATGTTGGGGATTCAGTATTCCTGAAAGTGGCCCCTATGAAAGGGGTGATGAGATTCGGGAAGAGAGGGAAGCTGAGTCCACGATATGTGGGACCGTATCAGATCCTGAGACGGGTAGGCAAAGTGGCCTACGAACTGGAGTTACCGCCAGAAATGTCGGCTATCCACAATGTCTTCCATGTATTAATGCTCAGGAAATGTACCTCTGATGTGAATCAAATGATAGAGCCCCAACCAGTACAAGACCAAGAGAACCTAAGTTCCGAACGCCGACCTATTCAGATCCTAGATCGGGAAGTCAAAAAGCTAAGGAACAAGGAAGTACCCTTAGTAAAGGTTCTGTGGCGGAACGAACAATTCGAAGAAGCCACATGGGAACGAGAGGAGGCCATACGATTAAAGTATCCGGAACTGTTTTAAAGTTCGGGATGAACTTTTTATAAGGTATGGAGGATTGTAACACCCCAAAATATTCCCATATGAAATATTATGAATTCATGAAACATTAATATGAAATGTCATGGTGGGCTTGGCTTAATGGGCTTTGATATGAATTAGTGCAAAATGTGATAAAAAGATAGTGTAGAAAGGAGGAAGCAAGGATCGAACCTTGAACCTCCTCGTTGCACTAATCATGTCATAACCAATGAACCAAGCAATGTTTCATGTTGAGAGAATAAGAAACATTCTTGTTAAAGCTAGGGAAGTGAAGAGACATGTCCCTTCATGAGAAAAGTATAAATAAGAGAGGGAGAGGTTGAAATAACTTCCTCTCTTCTTCTTCCTCACTCTCCCCATTCCAAAACCGAGACACCCTCTTCCCCTTCTCCCTTTCAATTTTCGAAAATACACCCTAGGGTTCTAACCCTAGGGAATTGGAAGGAAGAAGAACTATACAAGGATCTTGCCCTCTACTAGGGCCAAGGGTTCTAGAGAAGTGCTAGTAAGGAGAACACTCACCTTCCTGTTGGGACCGGGTGCATGTCGACAAGGATACGGGTTCGTAAAATTTTAAATTTTTACGTGCAGCGGAAGAATTAGCATAAAATAATTTCTTAAATTATTTTAACCACGTATCTAGCATGCAACCTTATGGTGTGTGGACATAATCATAAATTAAAACTTTGCGGAAAAAGTAAACTAATTTACTAAGTACCTCGCGTAACTCGAAGTAAGGGACGAGATCCAACCGTAGCGTCCCTTGGAAGCTCCGCCTCTATTCGCGTCCACGCCGAGTTCTCTTCGGGATGACTTCGCAAAGTCACGAGTTTTGTGCCGACGAGAACTACTAGATTCTCTATTGGCACAACTAGAAGATCAAAAGAAAAATAGGAAACTAACCACCAAGAATCGGAATCCAAATTCCGGGAAGGGAAGGAAGGAGACGCTATCCGCTTCTTCTTCTTCGGGGTCTTCTTGATGGAAGAAGCTCACGCCCACCTTGGGAGTTGCGCCGGCCCTAGGGGAGGAGTGAGAAAGAGCCGGCCCTAGAGAGAGAGGCGGGGGCCCTAGAGAGAGAGAGAGGCGTGTAGAGAGAGAGAGAGAGAGCAACACTTGATTAATTGATTGGAATTAAGGGCTTGCCTTTGGTTCCTTTATATAGTTGCTTCTCCCTTGCCAAGTCTCCTCTTTAACGGAATTTTTCATAAGAAATTTATCCTATAAATTCTCTTATTAATTATTCCGTTTAAGCCAAGTTTTATTATAACTAACTTTATAATAAAACAAATACTTTCTCTTCTTTTATTATGGAATAAATTTTATAAGAAATTTATAAACTTTCTTATTAAGGAAAAATCAATTCATAATTGATTTTAAAAAATTAAAATAAACCATTCTATGGATCATTTTAATTTTCATAAAAAGAATAAATTTCTATAAATTTATTTATATAAATTTCTTTATACAAATTTATTTATCCATATAAAACAAATCTCTCTCTCTTTTTAATTATGGAATAAAATTTATATAAAATTTTCTTATCATGGAAAAATCAATTCATAATTGATTTTATAAATTAAAATTAAACCAATTCATGGTTCATTTTAATTTCCATAAAAAGAATAAATTTCTACAAATTTCTTTATAAATCTCTTTATATAAATTTCTTTATATAACAATTTATTTATCCATAATTTTATAAAATAAATCATGCTAGATTTATTTTATTAATTAAAGCAAATAAATTGGTTTATCCCCTTTATTGTGGCCGGCCAAACCAAAGGGGTTTGGCACCCTCTTTGGCCGGCCAAACCGGGCCAAACCGATCGCGAATTAAACTCATTTAATTCGCCCGATAAGCCTTCAAAAGACTTAGCCATTTTAAGCTTCCATTGCGCCTCTGATTAATTCAGATTCGACTTATTTCTCTTGATTGGAAAATCTAATTTTCAACTCGTTTTAAATCCCTCGGATTACTCATAGTGCGTGTGACTAAATAGACTTTCGATTTATGTTGGCCGTCTATAATCAACTAATTATAGAACGATCATGAGTGGCACCTAGTAGTACATCATGACACCCAATTAATCGAAAGATCAACGGTTGACCTCAGAGAGAATTCTGAAACCCTTCAGCAGCTCTAATGAATCGTGCCTCATTCCCTTCACCATCTTATACCCACTTGGTTCAGGACATGGTCTGTTTGTGTCAGTCCCCACTAGACTGACTACGTCACACCTAGCCCAAGTAGTATCTTTCTCGTCCTTTGGATTTCTAATTACTCTCATGTATTTTAGAGACTCGCACTCTAAATATGATATGCTCTGGCCAGAGGCTTTGAGTAACAATCCGACGATAGGCTTGGGTATACATCTCCTCGCAAGGAGTGGTGAATCCTTTGTAGGCTGTTCAAACATCTTCGGGCACTTCGGCTTATACCCAATCATCCTGGGTCCACACCTCCTTGGAGATGCTTGCTTAAGATGTTAAAGTATAAGTCTCCATGACCAAGATGACTTGAACACCGCAAGTCAAAGGAACATCGCACTTAAGCCGCAGTAAGAACTTCGTTGACATTTCTATATATAGATTCCATATGAAGTTTTACAGCTAGTCACTCCAATAAACTAGTTCCCTTAACTAGCATCCATGTTTATCTCCGGATATCCCAATATCACCAGCCAGTGAGAATCAGCTGATTAGAGAATAACCCATGCTAGTTTCAACAGAATTGATAGTGTCCGTATTTATCAATTCATCGACTAGGGATATTCTCAATACTTCACATTTGCGCATTTAGAGATAATCACTAGTTGTGATCCCATCACAAATTCTCTTATGCTGTGAGTTGTATTGCGGACATTCAGTAGATGAGTTTAAGATCCCAATCAAATACACAAGCATGTATACTCAAATAGTGAATTATCATTTATTAAAATAAATATTTTACAATCATTAGGCGATTGCCTTAGGACACTTCTCTCATATCACTAACAAACTCCCACTTGGCCTAATGCCAATCGCTATGGTATCCAATACCACAGGCTCTAACATGACCCTCAAACTTGCTCTGAGGTAAGGCCTTAGTTAAAGGATCCGCTAAATTCCTTTCAGTGGGAATTTTCTCAATTTGTATGTCATTCCTACTTATAATCTCTCTGATCAGATGATAGCGGCGAAGCACGTGTTTGGATCGCTGATGAGACCTTGGTTCCTTTGCTTGTGCAATAGCTCCGTTGTTGTTGTAGTAAACAGGCACTACTTCATCAATGGTTGGAACCACACCAAGTTCGGATACGAACTTCTTGATCCAGACTGCTTCCTTTGCTGCTTCCGTGGTAGAATCCGCTACGGTGTCTTGTTTGGAACTTTTCCAACTTATTGCGCCTCCATTCAAAGTAAATACATATCCAGACTGAGATTTGGAGTCATCCTTATCTGTCTGGAAACTGGCATCTGTATACCCACGTATTACCATATCTCTTTCTCCATATATTAGGAACACATCCTTAGTTCTTCTTAAGTTCTTAAGGATTGTCTTAACAGCCGCCCAATGATCCATTCCTGGATCCGACTGGTATCTTCTTGTGACGCTCAAAGCATACGATACATCGGGCCTAGTACACAACATAGCATACATGATAGATCCTATCGCGGATGCATAGGGAATCTTGTTCATGCAAATCCTCTCGTCTTCTGTGCGCGGACACATAGACTTTGAAAGGTTGATCCCATGCCTGATGGGAAGGTAACCTTTCTTGGATTCCGATATGCTAAACCTTTTTAGCACTCGGTCTATATATGTAGACTGCGAAAGACCAAGCAACCGTTTTGATCTATCTCTATAGATTCTAATCCCAAGGATATAGGTTGCTTCTCCCAGGTCTTTCATGGAGAAAGTTTTGGACAACCAAATTTTAACTGTCTGTAAAACTGATATATCGTTTCCTATAAGTAATATGTCATCGACATATAATACTAGGAATACGACTGCACTCCCACTAACCTTCTTGTACACACAAGGTTCGTCTAGATTTTGTGAGAAATTAAACTTTTGATTGTCTCATCAAAACGGATATTCCAGCTCCTAGATGCTTGCTTCAATCCATATATGGATCGTCGAAGCTTGCATACTTTGGTTTTATCAACCGATGTGAAACCTTCAGGTTGTATCATGTATACATCTTCAAGCAGGTTTCCGTTAAGGAAAGCTGTTTTCACATCCATTTGCCATATCTCATAATCATAATGAGCTGCTATGGCTAGGAGCATCCGAATGGATTCTACTGGTGAATAGGTTTCGTCATAATCAATTCCTTGTTTCTGACGATATCCTTTTGCCACTAATCTAGCCTTAAAGGTAACAACATTACCTTCCATGTCGGTTTTCTTCTTGAAAACCCACTTGCACCCTATGGGCTTAATCCCTTCAGGTGGGTTAACCAAGTCCCATACTTGGTTTTCGTACATGGAATCCATTTCCGACTTCATGGCTTCAAGCCATTTATCCCTTTCTGAATTTTTCAGAACATCTTCATAACTGATAGGTTCATCGTCGTTCGATTCACTTATGAGAAATCCATATCTCTCTGGAATATTGCGTGTCCTATTAGATCTACGAAGAGGTGGTGTAGTTTTAGGTTCAACTGATAGCTCATCATTATGAGTTATTGGCTATGGGTCTAGACTAGGTGTCTCTGTTATGTCTATTGGAGTTTCTTGAACTTCATCAAGTTCAATGCCACTCCCACTATTTTCTTGTAAAAGAAATTCTTTTTCTAGAAATACAACATGCCTTGAAACAAACACCTTTTGTTCCAAGGGATGATAGAATTGGTAACCCTTCGTTTCCTTAGGGTATCCAATAAATAGACATTTATCAAACTTAGCATCCAATTTGTCTGATACAATCCGCTTCACATAAGCAGGACAACCCCATATCTTAAGGTGAGTTAAGTGGGGTTTCTTACTATTCCATATCTCATATGGAGTAGTAGAGACTACCTTGGTCGGGACTCTGTTTAGCAAGTAAACAGCTGTCTTAAGTACATAGCCCCAAAAGGATTTTGGAAGAGTTGCATGATTCATCATTGACCTAACCATGTCCATCAAGGTTCGGTTGCGCCTCTCAGATACACCATTATGCTGTGGTGTATACGGCGGAGTCCATTGAAACAATATCCCATTGTCCCTAAGATAATCTTGAAACTCTTGACTTAAGTATTCACCACCCCGATCGGATCGAAGTATTTTAATACTTTTGCCAAGTTGTTTCTCTACTTCATTTCTAAACTCTTTGAATTTCTCAAAAGCATCAGATTTGTGTTTCATCAAGAACACATACCCGAATCGTGAGTGATCATCGATAAAGGTGATGAAGTAGCTATAGCCTCCTTGTGCAGGAGTTGACATTAGTCCACATACATCAGTATGTATTAAACCAAGCAATTCTCCCACTGGATTACCTTTTCCGGAAAAGGGTAATTTGGTCATCTTACCTTTTAAGCATGATTCGCATGTATCAAATGAATCGGGTTCAAATGATTCCAAAATTCCACATCGGTGTAATTTGGTCATGTGTTTCTTACTTACATGGCCAAGACGACAATGCCACGTGTAGGAGTCTATTCGATTATCTATTCTAGCACGTTTGTTGCTAACTTCGATATTGAAAACGTCACTGGATAAATCTAACGTGTAGATACCATTGCACAAAGTTTCATTCCCATAAAGAACGCCATTTAAAGTTATGTAACAACAATTGTTACTAAAAGTTAAATGATAACCCTTTTCATTCAAATATGAAATAGATACAATGTTCTTTATTAACGAAGGAACGAAATATCAATTATCCAATTCTAAGACACGTCCAGTCGGGAGCTTTAGCAAATATGTTCCGATGGCAACAGCAGCAATCTTTGCTCCATTTCCAACTCGCAAATCCGCTTCTCCCTTGACTAGTCTTCTTCTATTCCTTAGCCCCTGTATGTCATTACATATATGTGAGTTACACCCAGTATCAAGTACCCATGTGTTTGAGGAAATAGAGTGACATTCAATAACGAAGATACTTGAAGAGGATGGGGCATCGGATGCCTTCTCTTTCAAGGACTCAAGATAAACCTTGTAGTTTCTTCGCCAGTGACCCTCCTTGCCACAATGATAGCAAGTTCCTTTTGGTTTCTTTTCAGTCTTTTAGGCCTTTTTCTTCTTTCCCTTATTCTGTTCTTTGGCCTTCCTCTTAGAACCTGTAACGACCCAGAAAATTCTCTTAATATTTACTTAAAATATTAAGCAGGTCTAGATAATTTTCCGAGGAACCTAGAGATATTAATGCAAACCTTGGCCTAGAAAATCCATGTTTTCTCATTTAAATTGGGAAAAAGGGCACTAATGGGCCTTATATGGGCTTTTTAGTACCATAATTTTTGGTGGATTTTAGGTGAAAATTAGTATAAATATAAAGGGATTTTAATAAGAAATATTAACATAATTATGGGGGAATTTTTAAGGAATTTTCGAAAATACTAGGAAAAAGTAAAATAAAATAAGTGGAAAAAAATTGTGCAACTACCAAGGATTGAACCTTGGACCTCTTGTACAACCATGTATGCACTAACCAACTCACCTAGCAAGGTATTGTTAGGAGGGAATGAAGTGGATATTGGTTAAGGCATAGAAGAAGATGAAGGGTCATGGAGAGACTCTTCATTTACCTCCTTAATGGGTTATAAAAGGGGGGTTTTGGGAGTTACCTCTTCTTCCCATTACTTGCATTTTCGAAACTCCTCCTTCCCTCATCCTAGACGAACACCCAAGGAAGGGTTTCCCCTTGGAAAAGCTCCACAAGAGGTCTTATCCCCAAGATCTAAGGGTTTTCCAAGGATACAAGGACAAGGAGGCAAGGATCCAAGGATTTTTGCAATCTTCTTCTTCTCTTAAGGTCTAAAAATCAAGAAACCCAAGGTAAGACTCCCTCACCTGTGGTATATTAGTTCTTTATGATTTTCTATGATTTTTAGCATGTTATAAAGGTTGGTTTTTGGATTTGATGTTGAAAGGAAAGAAAATCAAGAATCCTAGGTTTATGGGTTTCGGCCACAAGGGTTTTAAGGTCTATAATGATGCTAAAAATCTGTATAATGTTATTTAATGTTCCCTTATGATGTTTAGAGGTTAAGTATAATTTTTGGGAATTTTTGGAGTACCCTAAGACACCTTAGGGTTTCGGCCAACATGAAAGGAATAGAATCATCACCCTAGAAACCCTATGGGTTTCGGCCACCATGTTTTAGGGTCCATAATGATGCTAAAAATCTGTATAATGTTATTTAATGTTCCAATATGATGTTTAGAGGTTATGTATAATTTTTGGGAATATTTGGAGTACCTAAGACACCTTAGGGTTTCGGCCAACATGAAAGAAATAGAATCAACACCCTAGAAACCCTATGGGTTTCGGCTACCATGTTTTAGGGTCCATAATGATGCTAAAAATCTGTATAATGTTATTTAATGTTCCGTTATGATGTTTATAGGTTAAGTATAATTTTTGGGAATTTTTGGAGTACCCTAGGATACCCTAGGGTTTCGACCAACAACAAGAACCCTTGTGTAGGGTTGGGTTTAAAACCTCAAGTGTTTGTTTATGTATTGTCATGATATAAGGGAGATGGAGGGTGATTATGTGAAGCTTTCACATGGCCTAGAGATCCTATAGGTTTCGGCCAAGTACCCTAATAGAGTGGAAAGTTAGGATTTATTTCAAGTAAGGGCTCCAATGGCCCTATGGTAAGGTATGGTTGGTATTCAACAATTGATTTGGGGTTTTATTGGAAATTTTTCCATGCCCCCATGGCCTTGAAGTTTCGGCCAAGAGCAAGATTAGGGTTAAAGGATTAGGGTTGGCCTTAAGTATGGGATCAAATGGTTCCTATGGCCTAGTATGTATGTATGAGAGGTTAGTTGGGAAGTTATGTGAAGTCTCATGGACCTAGGGTTCCTTGGGGACTTTCGGCCAAGGACATAACCTAGGGCTAGGGTTGGGTTAAACCTACAAAGATGCTTGTGTATGGGTTACCAAGAGGTATGTTTAAGTAAGATGGAAGAATCTCTATGTTAACCAAACCCTTAGTTTGTATGTCATGAATTATATGTTAGGTCATGGATGGTTATGAATGATATGCCATGTTTATGAATGATATGCCATGTTTATGAATGATATGTCATGTTTAAGAATAATATGCATGTATGCCATGTCTTATGAATGATACGTATGTATGCCATGATTTATGAATGATATGTATGTATGTCATGTCTTATGAATGATATGCCATGTTTTATGAATGATATGTATGTATGCCATGCTCTATGAATGATGTGTACATATGCCATGTCTAAGAATGAAAATGATTAATGAAGTTTAAGTATGATGAATGAATGAAAGATGATGCTTATGTCTTTAAGGCATAAATATGCTAAACGGCACAGTGGATGGTCGACGGTACGACGGTCGTGAGGATCGGTAAATGGGCTGGTAGACGGGTCGGGCCATAACAAGTTATGCTATGTTAAAGATGCCATGAATGTCTTATGAATGATGAAGCATGTAAAGTATTTTTACTTTATGATTGGGCTTGTACCGGACCGAAGTATGGGTCCAAGGGATGGGCACCTTAAGAACACCCCGGTTCTGGACTACCGACTATGCTGTCCACGGTTCTGGAACTACCGAAGCTATGCAACAAGGATGGGCACCTTAAGAATGCCTCGGTTCGGAGACTACCGACTATGCTGTCCTTACCCTAGTAGGTCGAGATTAGCTATCTCGTATTTATTTAGGGATGCGCGCATATGATGAATGAATGTGGTACAAGCCAGGGCCCAATGAATGATATGATTATGTTTAAGAAATGAAAAGTATGATTTTAAACTAAGCATCCTTATGATATATATGCATTGCCCATGCATCCATTATGAAAAAGTATGTTTATGAAAAGTAGGTTTTTAAACTAGGCATCCTTATGATATATGCACTTGCTCATGCATCCATCTATGTTATGCATTATGTTATGAAAAGTATGTTTACGAAAAGTATGAATATGAAAAGTATGTCTATGAAAAGTATATGCTAAGTTATGATGCCATGATGTTATTTATGTTCATGCTAGTTTATAATGCCATGATTTTATTTATGTTCATGCTAGTTTATAATGCCATGATTTCATTATGTTCATGCTAGTTATAATGTCATGATTCTATTTATGTTCATGCTAGTTTATAATGCCATAATTTTATTTATGTTCATGCTAGTTTAGATGCCATGATTTAATTAGGTTTAGGATAAGTAGGATGCCATGATTTTATTTATGTTCATGTTAGACTAGGATGTCATGATTTAATTATGTTTATGCTAAGTTAGGATGCCATGATTTTATTTATGTCCATGCTAATTTATGAAGCCATGATTTGATTATGTTGTGCTAAGTTAGGATGCCATGATTTTATTTAGGATCATGCTAAGAATGTTTATGAAGTTATGCTTATTATGGTTATGTCTATGCCAAGTATTATGCCATGCTGTGAATGTTTTAAGTTTATGTTTATGTCATGCTACGAATGTGATTGAGTTTATGATCATGCCATGTGCATGTATGCTAAGTGATCATGAAGGCTTATGCTCTAAGCAAAGCACTAAGAATGGTAATGTTTTATGTGCATGTATGTTAAGTGATCATGAAGGATTATGTTCTAAGTAAAGCACTAAGTATGTTAATGTCTTATATGCTCATGATTGAATGATAAATGGTTTTAGTGAGTAGGAAAGAGTCTTACTAAGCCTGTGTGCTTATAGTCTTATTTTCTTATACCGTAGATCATGCAAGGGGACAGTAAGGAAGCAGCAGGAGGGCATCAAAGAATGTGTGTGATAGTGACTTGGCCAAGGAGCAATATGGTTGCTCGTGTTATGATAGAACTTTACCTTTACTATTATGTGCTTGAGTATGACCCTATGACATGATGCTAAGTATGACATGATGCTACGAATGACATGATGCTAAGTATGATATGATGCTAAGTATAAAGTTACTATGCTAAGTTCCTATGATATGATGCTAGAAATGGTAGTAAGTGCATGTAAGAGTATGTTAAAGGTTTTCGCTGCATTATGATGTCTATATGCCCTAAGTATGTTAATGTAACGCCGTTTTAGGAAAAAAAAAACGGGCGTTACAGAACCTTTCTTCGAGGAACCAACTAACAGTACCGTCTTTTGATCCTGCTTCACAGAAGGCTCTACAGTCTTCAGCAGGTTAAGCAACTCAGGAAACTGGTCTGGAGTTGCATTTTCAAGAGGACGGTTGGGAAGTTGTTCTTCAAGGACATAAGCAAGCTTCTCTCCCTCGAGGACTATCCTCAGGTTTCGAAGCCAGTCCATGAAGTTTGGCCCAGTTAGTTTATTGGTGTCCAAAATGGAACGCAAATTCAGAGAAGACATGATCGAGTGATTATCCTAGAAATACAAATTGAGCTTATATGAGAAGAATGATTAAAGAATGTATCAACATACATTAATAAAATCCTATTTATTTTTCAAATTGAATAACCCTTTTTATCAATTCGGGAGATCGTAGGAACATCTCCAAATAGGTTGATATCCAACCATAGGTAAGAACAACTATGGCTGTGGCCATCAAGTTATTCTTAGCTATGAAGGTAGGTAATTATACCGATTACATATCACATATATGTAACTATCACATTATGCTATCAACTAATTGAATGTTTGCATAAAACATTGGGTTGTTAACTCATTAACAAGTATGCAACAATATACATAGCACCCAACTGCACCTCTTTTACATCGACCTTAGCTGTGGCACAACAAATCGATGCTCCAAGCTTAAGGCTGACCCATTAATCAAGAAATAGTTTTAATATGGTTGGAGCTCATTCAACCGCTTAGTCAGGCTTGGATGTGTCCAACAACCAAAACTAAGGATTGACCTCTGACTCCAACTATATTATTCATAAACTAATTCCATGGTTTGAACATGTTGAGGTTCAAGTCGGGCATGGATGTGTCCATCAACCCAAACGAGAAACAAAACTCCGATTCTAACCATATTAATGGAAGGTGTTGGCCTTAATATTTTGTAAGGGGTTTTGGGTCTCATCCTTTCTTTTCTAAGCACATTCATGACATAGAATTATGTCATGACTAACGATTTCCTTAATAAAGTACGTATGTGACTTAATTTATCAAGTCTCATTATTTGAATTAGGAACCGGATTTCCTAATTCTAATTTCATACTTTATTTAAGGAATTGTTTTGGAAAACAATTTCCTAAATTGTCATAATCAATTTCGGAAATAATATGTTTTAAGACTTTGATTTCTATAAATCAAATCTTATTAAATTAAGAGACAAATCCCTTAATTCAACCACATATTATTTTCATGAAAATCTCATTTAAGAAACTCTATAGGAAACCATTTTCCTAATTAATTTTGGAGACAACAATATGTAAGAGCATCACCTCTTAAATATATTTTATTCATGGATTTAATTAATTACAACAAATCATTTTCTAAGGGTGGCTCCCCGAGGCTTAGATACCCAAAGAAAAGTAATTCGTTGTAAATCCAATTTGGACGGCTCCCCGAGGCTCAATCCAAATCAAACATGACAATTTCATTTAAAATTGGTAAATTAAATTACAACAACTAACTTTAAATTGGACAGCTCCCCGAAGCTCAATCCAAAATAAAGAATTTTGTTGTCAATTTAAAATCCAATTCAAATTTAATTGTCAATTAACTGTCCATAAATTTGTCTAGACTTTCTTGAAAGAAAGTGCCCAAAATTGCGAGATTTCATAAATACGTTTTCAGAATAATTGTAAGTTTCTGGTACAAAGAAAACTTACATATTTCCAAAATTGGAAAATTTCTAAAATAGAAAAATTTCAAAAATTAGAAAGTTTCCAAAGATGGGAAGTTTTCACAATTATTATAAAATTTCAGAAATGAGAAAATTTCAAAAGTTTGCGAAATTTCATGAGGATTTCCAAACTTAGAAATTCCTAAATCTAAAATTTATTATAATTTGAAAGTTTCCATAATTGAAAATTTTTTCCAAAATTGAGATCATGACAAAGTTTTCCGCAAAACAATTATATGATTATGTCGTACACTAACCGGCTCTGATACCACTGTTGGGACCGGGTGCATGTCGACAAGGATACGGGTTCGTAAAATTTTAAATTTTTACGTGCAGCGGAAGAATTAGCATAAAATAATTTCTTAAATTATTTTAACCACGTATCTAGCATGCAACCTTATGGTGTGTGGACATAATCATAAATTGAAACTTTGCAGAAAAAGTAAACTAATTTACTAAGTACCTCGTGTAACTCGAAGTAAGGGACGAGATCCAACCGTAGCGCCCCTTGGAAGCTCCGCCTCTATTCGCGTCCACACCGAGTTCTCTTCGGGATGACTTCGCAAAGTCACGAGTTTTGTGCCTACGAGAACTACTAGATTCTCTATTGGCACAACTAGAAGATCAAAAGAAAAATAGGAAACTAACCACCAAGAATCGGAATCCAAATTCCGGGAAGGGAAGGAAGGAGACGCTATCCGCTTCTTCTTCTTCGGGGTCTTCTTGGTGGAAGAAGCTCACGCCCACCTTGGGAGTTGCGCTGGCCCTAGGGGAGGAGAGAGAAAGAGCCAGCCCTAGAGAGAGAGGCGCCGACCCTAGAGAGAGAGAGGCATGTAGAGAGAGAGAGAGAGAGCAACAATCTCTTGATTAATTGATTGGAATTAAGTGCTTGCCTTTGGTTCCTTTATATAGTTGCTTCTCCCTTGCCAAGTCCCCACTTTAACGGAATTTTTCATAAGAAATTTATCCTATAAATTCTCTTATTAATTATTCTGTTTAAGCCAAGTTTTATTATAACTAACTTTATAATAAAACAAATACTTTCTCTTCTTTTATTATGGAATAAATTTTATAAGAAATTTATAAACTTTCTTATTATGGAAAAATCAATTCATAATTGATTTTATAAAATTAAAATAAACCATTCCAAGGATCATTTTAATTTCCATAAAAAGAATAAATTTCTATAAATTTATTTATATAAATTTCTTTATACAAATTTATTTATCCATATAAAACAAATCCCTCTCTCTTTTTAATTATGGAATAAAATTTGTATAAAATTTTCTTATCATGGAAAAATCAATTCATAATTGATTTTATAAATTAAAATTAAACCAATTCATGGTTCATTTTAATTTCCATAAAAAGAATAAATTTCTACAAATTTCTTTATAAATCACTTTATATAAATTTCTTTATATATCAATTTATTTATCCATAATTTTATAAAACAAATCACGCTAGATTTATTTTATTAATTAAACCAAATAAATTGGTTTATCCCCTTTATTGTGGCCGGCCAAACCAAAGGGGTTTGGCACCCTCTTTGGCCGGCCAAACCGGGCCGAACCGATCGCGAATTAAACTCATTTAATTCGCCCGATAAGCCTTCAAAAGACTTAGCCATTTTAAGCTTCCATTGCGCCTCTGATTAATTCATATTCGACTTATTTCTCTTGATTGGAAAATCCAATTTTCAACTCGTTTTAAATCCCTCGGATTACTCATAGTGCGTGTGACTAAATAGGCTTTCGATTTATGTTGGCCGTCTATAATCAACTAATTATAGAATGATCATGAGTGGCACCTAGTAGTACATCATGACCCCCAATTAATCGAAAGATCAACGGTTGACCTCAGAGAGAATTCTGAAACCCTTCAGCAGCTCTAATGAATCGTGCCTCATTCCCTTCACCATCTTATACCCACTTGGTTCAGGACATGGTCTGTTTGTGTCAATCCCCACTAGACTGACTACGTCACACCTAGCCCAAGTAATATCTTTCTCATCCTTTGGATTTCTAATTACTCTCATGTATTTTAGAGACTTGCACTCTAAACATGATATGCTCTGGCTAGAGGCTTTGAGTAACAATCCGACGATAGGCCTAGGTATACATCTCCTCGCAAGGAGTGGTGAATCCTTTGTAGGCTGTTCAAACATCTTCGGGCACTTCGGCTTATACCCAATCATCCTGGGTCCACACCTCCTTGGAGATGCTTGCTTAAGATGTTAAAGTATAAGTCTCCATGTCCAAGATGACTTGAACACCGCAAGTCAAAGGAACATCGCACTTAAGCCGCAGTAAGAACTTCATTGACATTTCTATATATAGATTTCATATGAAGTTTTACAGCTAGTCACTCCAATGAACTAGTTCCCTTAACTAGCATCCATGTTTATCTCCGGACATCCCAATGTCACCAGCCAGTGAGAATTAGCTGATTAGAGAATAACCCATGCTAGTCTCAACAGAATCGATAGTGTCCGTATTTATCAATTCATCGACTAGGGATATTTTCAATACTTCACATTTGCGCATTTAGAGATAATCACTAGTTGTGATCCCATCACAAATTCTCTTATGCTGTGAGTTGTATTGCGGACATTCAGTAGATGAGTTTAAGATCCCAATCAAATACACAAGCATGTATACTCAAATAGTGAATTATCATTTATTAAAATAAATGTTTTACAATCATAAGGCGATTGCCTTAGGACACTTCTCTCATATCACTAACACTTCCTTCAACCAAGGGCACCCTAAGGATTTAGAGAAGGTGATTTTCAAGCGATAGGATGTAAGTACCCCCTCGCCTGCGGTGTAATTGTTGTGTATGATTTCCTTCTTCTTGTAGTTTTCGAAAATGGGGATTTGCCCTAGGTAAGTTTCGGCCACCCCTTAAGGGAAGGCTTTGGTTACTTTTTGATACATGAGAAGACCCCTTGGAACTTAGGGTATATATGTATGATGATTTCCTTCAAGTTGTGATAACAAAAAAAACTAGGGTTTAGGGTTTGGATGGGTTTCGGCCAAGGCATGGGAACTAGGGCTAGTGAGGGTTGAATTATCCTATAATATATCCATGCTTAGTGTATTGTATGATAGTGTATACAAGGTGTTTGTATAAATGTCTATGTGAATGTTTCATTTCAAAAATCCTAATTTCCCCTACCCTACACCATTCGGCCAACACCCTAAAGTTAGGGTTCGTGAAGGTTAAAATACCCTATAGGATATGCTTATGTTTGGGGATAATGATATGTATATACATGTGATGTTTAAATGGGATGTTTGATTGGAAAACTTAACTTCCCCCTAACATGTGATATTCGGCCAAGCATAGAACCTTAAGTTTATGATGGTTGAGTACCTCATGATGTATGCTATGCTTAGTATGATACATGATATATATATATGTGATGATTGTATGGGATGTACCCTATGAGATATGCTTATGATTGGGATGATGATATGTATATACATGTGATGTTTAAATGGGATGTTTGATTAGAAAACATAACTTCCCCCTAACATGTGATATTCGGCCAAGCATAGATCCTTAAGTTTATGAAGGTTGAGTACCCCATGATGTATGCTATGCTTAGTATGATACATGATATATATGTATGTGATGATTGTATGGGATGTACCCTATGAGATATGCTTATGATTGGGATGATGATATGTATATGCAAGTGATGTTTAAATGAAATGTTTGATTAGAAAACTTAAATTTTTCCCTAGCATGTGATATTCGGCCAAAGTATGGAACATTAGGTTTGTGAAGGTTGATTACCCCATGATGTATGCTATGATTAGTATGATACATGATGTATATAGATATGATACTTGTATGGGATGTTTGATGTCAAAAACCTAAGTTACCTCTACCCTTGACTTTCGGCCAAAACCTTAGGTTTAGGGTTAAGAAGAACTCAATTAACTCATGAAGCATGCTACCACTTCCTATGACATGAATATGATTAATGTGACCAATCTTGTCATATATAGGCATGTGTAAGTGGTCGAAATATGAGGTATGTATGAGCATGTTTATATAGCCAATGGGGCACCCTTTATGAATTGCATGTGATGGGTATGATAAAATGCTTGAAAGGATACTCCACTAAGTATAGGATCAAGAGCACCCCTTATGTTGTGTGGTGTATCCCTACGGGATCATGAGCAACCTTGAAGAGTGGTGTGTCCCTTAAGAGTGGATTTGGAGTACTCCTTAGCATATATGTAAAAGCATGATAAGTATTTTACTTTGAGAGTTGTGTACCCGACTCGGAAGGGGGTCGTTAAACAAATCCGGGGTACATGTTAACTTATGGTCATGGCTCCGGTAGGACGGAAGGGTCCTGCTCTAATTGGTTGGTGGCTCGCTACCCCAATTCATTAGGGAACGCGCATTATGTGGTACACAACTGGGCCCTATATGATGTTGATGTATTTTTAAGTAATACCTTTATGGAATTGTTTTGAAAACATTCATTGAAAACATTTATTATATGTGAAAGGTATGCTTAAGGTACTTTATACTGCATGCTTAGAAACTTTGATGTTTAGTATGCTTTGATGAACTCATGCTTATGATTCCTTATGTGTACATGTTGTATTCTTTTGTATGGATTTTGCGAGTAGGACAGGATCCTTACTAAGCATTTGTGCTTACTAGTTTATGTGTTGTCTTATGCTGCAGATAAGGGTAAGGAACACTTAAACTAAAGGAAGAGGCAGGAGGACTGAAGATGTGTGAAGTGGTGGCTCGGAAAAAGAAAGATTTTTTTTATATCTACATTAACATGCTTATGTTTATGTTTCCTTGACAATGAATGTTAGTGATTAGGAATGGTATTGCATGATAGTGATTACACTTGGAATTCTCATATACTTGATTTTGTTTGATTATGTTATGAGTTGAAATAATATGTGAACCTATCATGATATAGAATAACTCTTGATTAAAATATTTCAGATGATGTTCTAATGATTCAAGCATGATATTTGATCGACATACACTGACTAGTATGCTTAGCACTTGTAAATATCACTTGATAGTTTTAGACAAGCATGCTCAGCACTTAGTCCTTGCACTCTTGCTTTTATTTTATGTTAAAATTTTGTTATGTAAAATGAATGACTAGTACGTAACCCCGCCCCGAGGGTAGATATAAGGGCGGGCGTTACAAAAGGAGTAAATGAACCTACAACCTCTAGGGCCTTGAGACATCACCATGATCACCCCATGGACCAAATAGTGGGTGATGTCACTCAAGGAGTAAGGACTAGATCATACTTTAGGGATCAAACTAGTCAAATAGCTCTAATCTCCCAATTAGAACCTAAGACCATTGATGAAGCATTGGGAGATGTTGATTGGGTCTTAGCCATGAAAGAAGAGCTAAATCAATTTGAGAGAAGTGAAGTTTGGGAGTTAGTTCCTAGGCCCAATGATTGCACTATTGTAACCACTGGATGGGTCTTTAGGAACAAACTAGATGACCAAGGTAAAATCACTAGGAACAAGGCTAGATTAGTAGCTAGGGGGTTTAACCAAGTTGAGAGACTAGATTATGATGAAACTTATGCCCCCGTAGCTAGGTTAGAATCAATTAGAATTCTACTAGCCTATGCCGCTCACATGGGTTTCACACTCCACCAAATGGATGTGAAGTCGGCATTCCTCAATGGGATCATTAAGGAAGAGGTTTATGTAGAACAACCCCTAGGTTTGAGGACCCTAACTTTCCAAGACACGTGTTCAAACTAAGAAAAGCCTTATATGGATTGAAACAAGCTCCCCGGGCTTGGTATGAAAGGCTTTCTTCATTTCTAGTGTCTAAGGGGTTTAGGAGAGGAACAATTGACCCTACATTGTTCCTAAAATCTAAGCACAAGGAAATATTTGTTGCCCAAGTCTATGTAGACGATATCATTTTTGGGTCAACAAATAATGACTTCCTACAAGAATTCATCAAGTGTATGGAAGATGAATTTGAGATGAGTCTTGTAGGAGAGTTAACATTTTTCTTAGGCCTTCAAGTTAAGCAAACTAATGAAGGTACACATGTCTTTCAAACCAAATATGCTAAGGAGATGTTAAAGAAATTTGGTTTAGAAAATGCTAAGGTAGCATCTACACCCATAGGAACCAATGTGAAAATGGATAGTGACATTGAAGGGAAAATGGTAGACTCTAAACAATATAGGAGCATGATTGGTAGCCTCCTATACCTAACCGTTAGTAGACCCGACATACTTTTTGCGGTAGGTATGTGTGCAAGGTACCAATCTTGTGTCAAAGAGTCCCATTTGGTTGTAGTCAACAGGATCTTAAGGTATGTGAAAGGGACCCTTAATGTCGGACTTTGGTATCCTAGAACCCCTAGTGTTGATCAATTGGATACACCGACTCAGACTATGGGGGTGTAAGCTAGATAGGAAGAGTACAAGTGGAGGGTGTCAATTCCTTGGGTCTTCATTAGTTAGTTGGAGTAGTAGGAAACAACCATGCGTTGCCCTATCAACAACGGAAGCCGAATATGTGGCAATGGGTGGGTGTGTTTCTCAACTCCTTTGGATCATGCACACCTTAGAAGATTATGAGCTACATTACACCAAGGTCAAAATCTTGTGTGATAATGTAAGCACAATCAATTTAACTAAAAATCCGGTTCACCATTCTAGGACAAAACACATTGAAGTGAAACATCACTTCATTAGAGACCATGTGGCAAGGGGAGACATAGAACTACACTATGTTAAATCAAAGTCAAACCTAGCTGACATATTTACAAAGCCTCTTCCCGAATCGGAGTTTACATCCTTAAGAAGAGGCCTTGGAATGTGTTTTGTGGAAGTATAGGTTGAACTTGGAGACATTAGCTTTGAAAAAGGGTGCTTGATCCATTAAGGTGATACATTTGGCTCACTTGTGCTTGTGGCACATTGTTGAACCATTGAGAGTATCTAAATATGAAAACTGTAGGACCGGTGCCGTCGATAAGGGGGGGTGAATATCGATCGTGAAAACTTTTCGTGGAAAACTCGTTCGTTCTAGACTTAGAATATTAGTAGCAGCGGAAAACAAATAAAGAATAAAATAAAAACAATACACAGACACAGCGGGATTATTTACTTGGTTCCCAACCCCCCAGGGTCAGTACGTCCAAGGCCTATGTACTCGGCGTGAGTCCACTATTGGTCTCCTTTTCCGAAATTTTCGGAGGCGGAGAAAACCCGTCTTACAGTGTACAATTTACAAGCAATAATATAGAAAAATTAAGTGCGTAATAAATTAAATCAAACCGAAACAAAAATCTGAAACTCGGCCGATCTGGACCTCCGAAGTGCCGCGCACCTCCTCCTGGAGCTTCCCGGTCGTAGGGCCTTGTTTCTAGCGCGTTGTCGTCAGTCGGAATGATCAGAATCACTCTGGAAAGTTGTATTTGAAGCTGAGGGGTCGAAGCCCCTTATATAGGCCTCCTGGGGGCGCCCCGGACGCTGGGGGCGCCCCGAAAAACCCGGTCAAACTTTATCTTTGCGCCTACCTCATCGCAGGGGATAGAGTCGTTGACCCGGGCGCCCCGGACGGTCCGGGCGCCCTCATGAAGCCTTATCTGGTGTTCTGACTTCGAGACTGCAAGACAGCTACTAATCCGGGCGCCCCGGACGCTTCGGGCGCCTCGGTTGACCCTGTTTTGACTGCCTCACCTTTTCAGCTACTGTAACACTGTCTGGGGGCGCCCCCCTTGCTGGGGGCGCCCTGGTTGCATGGGGGTCCCCCCCCCTGCTGGGGGCGCCCCCGTTAAAGCCTGCACACCATGTTTTTTACCCTGCTTTGCCTCCGGTTCTTGATACCTGCAAGATACACAAACACAAAGCATAGATAAATAATATTAGCCTTAAGGACTTGGTTTGGACTTCGGATTTGCATGAAACCCTAGGTCGAACCGGCACGAGTTCCTATCCCCGAGAACTCGCCCTTCACCTACTCCTTTCAGGAGACGGTTGCCACCCAGTCCTTCGGATGGACTTTTACTTAGCTTCCGATACTCCCGGACCTCGAGACGCCCAAACCCTGACCCATCTCTACTCCTTTCCTTAGTCATCGCTCAGCTAAGTTACTTGGTCCCTCAGACCAAGTCTTCATTTCCTAGCAGTTCTTCGTCAGGTGCCTAGCAGCCCTTTGCTAGGTCTTTGTTACCAAGCGGTCCTTCGCCTGGTGCCTAGCAATCCTTCGCTAGGTCTTCTATGCCTAGCAGCCCTTCGCTAGGTGCCTAGCAGCCCTTCACTAGGTCTTCTATGCCTAGTAGTCCTTCACTAGGTGCCTAGCAGCCCTTCGCTAGGTCTTAGGGTTACGATACCTAGCAGCCCTTCGCTAGGTGCCTAACATCCCTTCGTTAGGTCTTAAGGTTACAATACCTAGCAGCCCTTCGCTAGGTGCCTAGCAGCCCTTCGCTAGGACTTGGGGTTTCGATGCCTAGTTTAACTAGGACTTTTCTTCAGCTTTGGTTACTTCACTTTTGCTCCCCTTTGTCTATTCATTGTATCACTGACTTAAGTATATTGTCAAACATTAAAACACTTAAAGAGGAATATCATTGATGCAACTTGCACCAACAATCTCCCCCTTTTTGATGTTTGACAATAACTTAAGTTAGATTGGTTTAAAGGGGCTAAATCACTATCCTTGGAAAAAAAATGAAAAAAGTTTTGAAACTACATTTTTGATTTTTGGGAGAAAATTTTTCTAACTTAAGCACACCTCTCCCCCTTTGTCATACATCAAAAATAATACTTGCACCAACCATGACAGTATTTGAAAATACTTAGTATAAAATTTTGAAGACATACCATAAAAATAATACTTAAGTATTATGAGCTCAGAAAACTTTAGACAATATTTTGAAAGATGATCTTTGAAGCATGCATGTACTTGCAAAATGTAAGTTATTTTTGAAGAAAGATCAGATTTTGAAAGATAATAAGTAATTTTTGAAAAATGTATTGAGTTTTTGAAAACTAGGTACTTTTGAAATAATATTAGATTTTACTTGGTTTATTTTCCAGTCTGACACCATCCTGGGAGACCTTGTTGACTACAAGGATATTTCCTAAGTGTTCTGAAAATTTTTCAACCCAAGTAAACATTATTTCAAAAATTTCATGAGTCACGGAATAATAGTATGTAAGTTAATTAATTTTTTTTTAAAAAAAATTAAGGTTATAATACTTGATTTGGTTTTCTTCCAGCCTGACACAATCATAGGAAGCCTTGTTGACTACAAGGACATTTTCCTAAGTGTCCTGGAAGATTTTTCAAACTCAAGATATTATTTCACATTGATCAAAATCAGATGAATAAATATATATATATAGATATTTAAATTGATAGCTTTTAAAAATAATACTTATGTTTTCAACAGGATTTGAAAATACCGCGCATGAAAACATTTGAAATATTTAATAATTCTTTTAATTTGACCTCCCCCTAAACTTGACCAAGTCCCGTGAAGCTTGTTGACCACAAGTACTCTTCCTCTGAGTCTTAAGGTTTGATTCAGATCAAAAGAATAATAATTTTCAAAATGATTTAAAACTTGTTAGACTCCTCCTAAATTTGACATGTCCTAGGAGTCCTTAAAGATCATAAAGTGGACATTTCCTCTGTGTCTTTAGGGTTTATCAAAGAAAAAAAACTGATAATTTTTAAGTAGATAAATTTTGAAGTCACAATTTGGAAAGAAGATAATTTTGAAAACATATGTAATGCAAATTACGGTGCAGTTTTCGAAAAATATTTTTAATAAAAAGAAGAAAACACTCCCCCTGCATCCAACACCATTTGACTCCATCTAAGTGCCTTAAGGTACTTTAGTGTTGTCCTAAGAGGCTTGTGTCTAATTGAGTGAGTCAAACAAATTTTTGAAAAGATATATTTTTGGAGAATGTATATAATCAAACAGACAGGCATGAATTCCATAAAAATATTATTATGTTGAAGCACTATTTTGAAAATAAATTTTTAGGAAAATATTCTTACCATTTTGAAAAATAATTTTGAAAAATAGTTTTCAATTCATTAGTCCTTAACATCTCACCCATTTTAGATGTATCAATACAACAAGCATAGTTGCCTTATAGGTGTATTGTGAGATGCTTAATTTATTTTTCTCAATTTAATAACTCTAAGAATTAATTGAAGCTTGTGTTAGATTTAAATTTGACAAGAAGTAACTTGAATTTGAATTTCAAAATTTGGCTTCCAGGTCTTGGCGAGTCACTAGGCCTTCTTTGGCCGTAGCCTTATGGGATCATCCACCCTTTCCTTGACAATGCCTTTTAATGAAATTTCATTTTCAAAATTACTTTTTGAAAAGTTCTGGTCTAACTAGTTTGGGTTTTGGATCGGTAGCTTCGGCTAGTTCCGCCAACTTGGCTTCCCTAACGTACTATCATCTCACCTCCACCCAATACTATGTTGTCAAGTTTCAATTATTCTTTTTCCTATATCCGTTCTAATATATGCATAAAATTTAAATATGAATGGCATGTCATATATTTTAAAAGAATAGCAGATGCATGTCATGGCAATTGTGCATGAGTCAAACAAGTCCAAGGCATTTTATTTAAGTTTCTAAAAATGTATCAAATTCCCGATTTGATACATGTCGTGTGAACCCGCGAATATGTCAACCCACTTTGACATATTTAATGTTATTAATTTAATTGTTGCGGTTTGGGTAAGGTTTTAGTTTAGTTCAAGTTAAGTTATTTAAGGATTAATTGGAGATTATAATGATTAAGGATTAATTAATTGATGTTGAATTAATTAAAGTTGAATTAATTTGAATTATTTAGACTTATTTAATATTTAATTGATTAGAATTTGAATTATTAAGAATTAATTAATTCGAATTTGAATTATTAAGATTTGATTTGAATTTAATTAATATTTGATTATGATTTAATTAATTCGAATTTAATTTGAATTTAATTTGAATTTAAATAATTAAGATTTAATTAATTCGAATTTAATTTAAATAATTAAGATTTAATTAATTCGAATTTAATTTAAATAATTAAGATTTAATTAATTCGAATTTAATTTAAATAATTAAGATAAAATTAATTCGAATTTAATTTGAATTTAAATAATTAAGATTTAATTAATTCGAATTTAATTTAAATAATTAAGATTTAATTAATTCGAATTTAATTTAAATAATTAAGTTTTAATTAATTCGAATTTAATTTAAATAATTAAGATTTAATTAATTCGAATTTAATTTGAATTTAAATAATTAAGATTTAATTAATTCGAATTTAATTTAAATAATTAAGATTTAATTAATTCGAATTTAATTTGAATTTAAATAATTAAGATTTAATTAATTCGAATTTAATTTGAATTTAAATAATTAAGATTTAATTAATTCGAATTTAATTTGAATTTAAATAATTAAGATTTAATTAATTCGAATTTAATTTGAATTTAAATAATGAATATTTAATAAATTCGAATTTAATTTAAATAATTAAGATTTAATTAATTCGAATTTAATTTAAATAATTAAGATTTAATTAATTCGAATTTAATTTAATCAGAATCGCTCTGGAAAGTTGTATTTGAAGCTGAGAGGTCGAAGCCCCTTATATAGGCCTCCTGGGGGCGCCCCGGACGCTGGGGGCGCCCCGAAAAACCCGATCAAACTTTATCCTTGCGCCTACCTCATCGCAGGGGATAGAGTCGTTGACCCGGGCACCCCGGACGGTCCGGGTGCCCTCATGAAGCCTTATCTGGTGTTCTGACTTCGAGACTGCAAGACAGCTACTAATCCGGGCGCCCCGGACGCTTCAGGCACCCCGGTTGACCCTGTTTTGACTGCCTCACCTTTTTTGCTACAGTAACACTGTCTGGGGGCGCCCCCCTTGCTGGGGGCGCCCTGGTTACATGGGGGCGCCCCCCCTGCTGGGGGCACCCCCCTTAAAGCTTGCACACCATGTTTTTTACCCTGCTTTGCCTCCGGTTCTTGATACCTGCAAGATACACAAACACAAAGCATAGATATATAATGTTAGCCTTAAGGACTTGGTTCAGACTTCGAATTTACATGAAACCCTAGGTCGAACCGGCACGAGTTCCTATCCCCGAGAACTCGCCCTTCACCTACTCCTTTCAGGAGACGGTTGCCACCCAGTCCTTCGGATGGACTTTTACTTAGCTTTCGATACTCCCGGACCTCGAGACGCCCAAACCCTGACCCGTCTCTACTCCTTTCCTTAGTCATCGCTCAGCTATGTTACTTAGTCCCTCGGACCAAGTCTTCATTTCCTAGCAGTCCTTCTCCAGGTGCCTAGCAGCCCTTCGCTAGGTCTTTGTTACCAAGCGGTCCTTCGCCTGGTGCCTAGCAATCCTTCGCTAGGTCTTCTATGCCTAGCAGCCCTTCGCTAGGTGCCTAGCAGCCCTTCGCTAGGTCTTCTATGCCTAGTAGTCCTTCACTAGGTGCCTAGCAGCCCTTCGCTAGGTCTTAGGGTTACGATACCTAGCAGCCCTTCGCTAGGTACCTAACATCCCTTCGTTAGGTCTTAAGGTTACAATACCTAGCAGTCCTTCGCTAGGTTCCTAGCAGCCCTTCGCTAGGACTTGGGGTTTCGATGCCTAGTTTAACTAGGACTTTTCTTCAGCTTTGGTTACTTCACTTTTGCTCCCCTTTGTCTATTCATTGTATCACTGACTTAAGTATATTGTCAAACATTAAAACACTTAAAGAGGAATATCATTGAAGCAACTTGCACTAACAAAAACTAGACCAACTATGGGGAAGGCAAGTGTTTAATCAATGGACACTTTGCCCAACGATCATAGTTGGACATTTTAAACCTTTGAAAACCTTTTTATGCTTTACATACTTTGCCATGCTTTTAAAAATCATATGATTGCAAAATTGGTTTCAAAGTTTGATACAAAATGTAGTGGTTTTCAAAACTTTTGAATTTTTATCAAAAGTCATGCATGCTTGAAATTTTATATGGTTTAATATTTTTCCCTGATAGAGTATAGCATTTCAAACATGTATGCAAAATTTTACAATTTTTGGAATTTTCTGGTGTTTTCTGGGAGTTTCTGAAATTCGATAGAAAACCTGAAAACTCATACTGATAGCGTATTAGTCGACTGCCCTATGACCAGTCGACTGGCACGGCTGATTTCAGCTGCTGTGAGAATTTTCAGAAATCGAAAATTCTCTCACTTGATGCCACGGGTTTTGGTTGCTTGAGGCAATCTCTTTGATGGTGTCAAAGGGGGAGAATGGGTGGTTTAAGTTAGAATTTTGATTTGGAATGGATGGTTTAAGGTTTTCTTTCTAACTTAGAACTTGAATGTTTAAAAATGGAGAAGACATGAATTAAGGGGGAGGTACCTCTTAGGTTCTGATATGTCTTATATTTTTAACATATTGATGTTGTTAAGTGAAAACTTAACTTGAATTGTGACTAGAATTGAAAATGGGAAAGACATAGGTTAAGGGAGAGGTTACCTCTTAGGGTTACTATTGTTGGATCGAGAGAAACGATAGAGGGGGGTGAATATCGTAAAATGCTCGGATTAAGAAATAGAGAATGCACAGCGGAAATTAACACAAACACACACAAACACCAAGTTTTTTACTTGGTTCGAAGTCGCGGTCGGCTCCTACTCCAAGGCCCACGGTCGTTGATCGTTTGCTGCGGGCAATTCTATATGTGCGCAAAAACAATTTACAAGATGTATTACAAGACTAGTGTAGTAAACATAAAAGATGCTCTTCGTTACCGACGTCCGTTGTAGATTGTAGTTTCAAAGCAGAGGGACGTCATCGGCGCTTGTATCTCGAGTCGGGAGGTTTCCGGAGTACAGCGTGAGCGTAGAAGAGCGTGAATGCGTTGGAAGAATTGATTGTTTCGAAGCCTTGGGTCGAGGGCCTTTTTATAGCCCCTGGGGGTGCCCGGAACGTCGGGGGTGCCCCCCACGTGTCAGCTGATCCGAGTTCCTCTTGGTCAGTTCTGATCCCTTCAATCTCGGGATTAGGCTTTGACGGGGGCACTGTTATTAATATGAGAGAAGTGTCCTAAGGCAATCGCCTTATGATTGTAATCATTTACTTTAATAAATGAATATTCACTATTTGAGTATACATGTTCGTGTATTTGATTGAGATCATAAACTCATTTACTGAATGTCCGCAATACAATTCACAGCATGAGAGAATTTGTGATGAATTCACAACTAGTGATTATCTCTACATTTGCAATTGTGAAGTATTGAAATTGTCCCTAGTCGATGAATTGATAAACACGGACACTATCAATTCTGTTGAGACTAGCATGGGTTATTCTCTAATCAGCTGATTCTCACTGGCTGGTGACATTGGGATGTCCGGAGATAAACATGAATGCTAGTTAAGGGAACTAGTTCATTGGAGTGACTAGCTGTAAAACTTCATATGGTAATCTACATATAGATATGTCAATGAAGTTCTTACTGCAGCTTAAGTGCGATGTTCCTTTGACTTACGGTGTTCAAGTCATCTTGGTCATGAAGACTTATACTTTGACATCTTAAGCAAGCATCTCCAAGGAGTTGTGGACCAAGGATGATTGGGTTTAAGCCGAAGTGCCCGAAGATATTTGAACAGCCTACAAAGGATTCACCACTCCTTGCGAGGAGATGTATACCCAAGGCCTATCGTCGGATTGTTACTCGAAGCTTCTGGCCAGATCATCATATGTTCCAAGTATGAATCTCTCAGAAACATGAGAGTAACTAGAATCCGTTGGACGAGAAAGACATTACTTGGGCTAGGTGTGACGTAGTCAGCCTAGTGGGGACTGACACACATAGACCGTGTCCTGAACCAAGTGGGTATAAGATGGTGAAGGGAATGAGGCACGACTCATTATAGCTGCTGAAGGGTTTTAGAATTATTTCTGAGGTAAACCGTTGATCTTTCGATTAATTGGGGGTCATGATGTACTACTAGGTGTCACTCATGATCGTTCTATAATTGGTTGATTATAGACGGCCAACATAAATCGAAAGCCTATTTAGTCACATGCACTACGAGTAATCTGAGGGATTTAAAACGAGTTGAAAATTGGATTTTCCGATCAAGAGAGATAAGTCGAATCTGAATTTTTCATAGACACATCGGAAGCATAAAATGGCTAAGTCTTTTGAAGACTTATTGGATGAATTAAATGAATTTAATTCGTACGGTTTCTTCTTGGGTTTGGCCGGCCAATGAGGGTCCACACCCTCTTTGTTTGGCCGGCCACAATAAGAGGGAAGAACCAAATTGTTTGGTTCAAATTTATAAAATAAACCGCGCGTGGTTTGTCTTATAAAATTATGGATAAAGAAATTTGTATAAATAAATTTATATAAAGAAATTTATTTTTCATCGAAATTAAAATAAACCTTGGATTGGTTTATTTTATTTTATAAAATCAATAATGGATTGATTTACCATGATAAAGAAATTTATATAAAGAGATTTCTTTCCATAATAAAAGGGGAGATATGGTTGTTTTTATTATAAATTAAGTTATAATAAAAACTTGGCATAACGGAATAATTCATAGAAAAATTTATAAGATAAATTTCTTATGAAAAAATTATTCCGTTAAAAGGAGACTTGGCGATAAAGAGGCTACTATATAAAGGTGCATAGGCAAGGCTTGGAAATCAATTCAAGAGATCAAGGATTCTTGCCTAGCCTCTCTTCCTCTCCTTCTCTCCCTCTCCCTCCTCTAGTAGACGCCGGCCCTAGAGGGCTCCCCTAGGGTTGCCGTGAACCACCTCCACCAAGAAGGTGCCGAAGAAGAAGAAGAAGCGGGCCGCGACTCCTTCCTTCCTCCCGGAATCTTGATTCCGTTTTTCGTTTGGTGGTTAGTTTTCCATCTCTCTCTCTTGATATTCTAGTCGTGCCTTTGGAGAATCTAGTAGTTCTTGTTGGCATGAAACTCGTGGCTTTGCGAAGTCATCTCGAAGAGAACTCGGCGTGGACGCGAATAGAGGCGGAGCTTCCAAGGGATGCTACGGTTGGATCTCGTCCCTTTCTACGAGTTACGCGAGGTATTAAGTAAATTAGTTTACTTTCTGCAAAATTTTAAATGTATGATCATGTCTCCACAACATAAGATTGCATGCTAGATATGTGGTTAAAATAATTTGAGAAATTATTTATGCTAAATCTTCCGCTGCACGTAATTAAATTTTAAAATTACGAACCCATATCCATGTCAACATGCACCCGGTCCCAACAGTGGTATCAGAGCCGGTTAGTGTTCGACATAATCATATAATTATTTTGCGGAAAACTTTGTCATGACCTTAATTTTGGAAAAATTTTCCAATTATGGAAACTTTCCAATTATAATAAATTTTAGATTTAGGAATTTCAAAGTTTGGAAATCCTAATGAAATTTCGCAAACGTTTGAAATATCCTAGTTTCTGAAATTTTATGATAATTGTGAAAACTTCCCATTTTTGAAAACCTTCCAATTTTGGAAATTTTCTATTTTGGAAATATGTAAGTTTTCTTTGTACCAGAAACTTACAATTATTCTGAAAATCTATTATGAAATCTCGCAATTTTGGGCACTAGCTTTCTTTCAAGAAAGTCTAGACAAATTTATGGATTATTAATTGACAATTAAATTCGAATTTGTTTTAAATTATTAACAAAATTCTTTATTTTGGATTGAGCCTCGGGGAGCCGTCCAATTTAAAGTTAGTTGTTATAATTTAATTTCCTATTTTGAATAAAATTGTCATGTTTAATTTGGTTACGCATCGGGGAGCGGACCAAATTAGATTTACAACAAATTCCTTTTTTTTGGGTATCTGAGCCTCGGGAGCCACCCAAAGAAAATAATTTGTTGAAATTAATAAATCCATAAATAAAATATGTAATCAAATCTTGGAAATTTTTGAGGTGATTCTCAAACGATAATTTCCTTATTTGATTTGAGAGGTGATGCTCTTACATATTATTGTCTCCAAAATTAATTAGGAAAATTGTTTCCTGTAGAGTATATTTCCTTAAATAAGATTTTCATGAAAATAATATGTAGTTGAATTAAGGGAAACCGTCTCTTAATTTAATAAGATTTGATTTAGAGAAATCAAACTCTTAAACATATTATTTCCGAAATTGATTATGACAATTTAGGAAATTGTTTCCCAAAACAATTCCTTGAATAAAGTATGAAATTAGAATTAGGAAATCCGGTTCCTAATTCAATTAATGAGACTTGATAAATTAAGTCACATACATACTTTATTAAGGAAATCGTTAGTACATGACATAATTATATGTCATGAATGTGCTTAGAAAAGAAAGGATGAGACCCAAAACCCCTTACAAAATATTAAGGCCAACACCTTCCATTAATATGGTTAGAACCGGAGTTTTGTTTCTCGTTTGGGTTGATGGGCACATCCATGCCCGGCTTGAACCTCAACATGTTCAAACCATGGAATTAGTTTATGATTAATATAGTTGGAGTTAGAGGTCAATCCTTAGTTTTGGTTGTTGGACACATCCAAGCCTGACTAAACGGTTGAATGAGCTCCAACCATATTAAAACTATTTCTTGATTAATGGGTCAGCCTTAAGCTTGGAGCATCGATTTGTTGTGCCACAGCCAAGGTCGATGTAAAGAGAGGTGCAGTTGGGTGATATGTATATTGTTGCATACTTGTTAATGAGTTAACAACCCAATGATTTATGCAAACATTCAATTAGTTGATAGCATAAAGTGATAGTTACATATATGTGATATGTAATCGGTATAATTACCTACCTTCGTAGCTAAGAATAACTTGATGGCCACAGCCATGGTTGTTCTTATCTATAGTTGGATATCAACCTATTTGGAGATATTCCTACGATCTCCCGAATTGATAAAAAGGGTTATTCAATTCAATAAATAAATAGGATTTAATTAATGTATGTAGATGCATTCTTCATCATTCTTCTCACATAAGCTCAATTTGTATTTCTAGGATAATCACTCGATCATGTCTTCTCTGAATTTGCGTTCTATTTTGGACACCAATAAACTAACTGGGCCAAACTTCATGGACTGGCTTCGAAACCTGAGGATAGTCCTCAAGGCAGAGAAGCTTACTTATGTCCTTGAAGATCAACTTCCCAACCGTCCTCCAGAAAATGCAACTCCAGACCAGTTAGTGGCCTATCAGAAACATGTGACCGATTCTGAACTTGCGAGTTGTATCATGCTAGCCGCTATGGTACCTGAGCTGCAAAAGCAGCATGAGCATATGGATGCTTATACCATCATCTTCCATCTTCATGAGTTATTTGACGAGCAGGCGAGATCCGAAAGGTTCGAGGTCTCCAGACTCCTCTTCACCTCTAAGATGCAGGAAGGCACTTCTGTTTCATAGTTTGTGTTGAAAATGTTGGGGTATATTGAGCGACTGAGCACACTCGATTTTGTAATGGATCATGAACTAAATATTGACTTAATTCTGCATTGGTTGCCCAAAAGTTATTCACAATTTGTGATGAACTATCGGATGAACAAGCTGGAGACTACCATTCCTGAGTTGCTCAACCTGCTAAAGACTATAGAGCCTTCTGTGAAGCAGGATCAAAAGACGGTACTGTTAGTTGGTTCCTCGAAGAAAGGTTCTAAGAGGAAGGCCAAAGAACAGAATAAGGGAAAGAAGAAAAAGGACAAAAAGACTGAAAAAACACCAAAAGGCACTTGCCATCATTGCGGCAAGGAGGGTCACTGGCGAAGAAACTGCAAGGTTTATCTTGAGTCCTTGAAGAAGAAGGCATCCGATGCCCCATCCTCTTCAGGTATCTTCGTTATTGAATGTCACTCTATTTCCTCAAATACATGGGTACTTGATACTGGGTGTAGCCCACATATATGTAATGACATACAGGGGCTAAGGAATAGAAGAAGACTCGTAAAGGGAGAAGCGAATTTGCGAGTTGGAAATGGAGCAAAGATTGCTGCTGTGCCATTGGAACATATTTGCTAAAGCTCCCACTGGACGTGTCTTAGAATTGGATAATTGTTATTTTGTTCCTTCATTAATAAAGAACATTGTATCTATTTCATGTTTGAATGAAAAGGGTCATCATTTAACTTTTAGTAACAATTGTTGTTACATAACTTTAAATGGCGTTCTTTATGGGACTGGAACTTTGTGCAATGGTATCTACACGTTAGATTTATCTGGTGACGTTTTCAATATCGAAGTTAGCAACAAACATGCTCGAATAGATAATCGAATAGACTCCTATACGTGGCATTGTCGTCTTGGCCATGTAAGTAAGAAACGCATGACCAAATTACACCGATGTGGAATTCTGGAATCATTTGAACCCGGTTCATTTGATACATGCGAATCATGCTTAAAAGGCAAGATGGCCAAATTACCCTTTTCCGGAAAAGGTAATCCAGTGGGAGAATTGCTTGGTCTAATACATACTGATGTATGTGGACCAATGTCAACTCTTGCACAAGGAGGCTATAGCTACTTCATTACCTTTATCGATGATCACTCACGATTCGGGTATGTGTTCTTGATGAAACACAAATCTGAAGCTTTTGAGAAATTCAAAGAGTTCAGAAATGAAGTAGAGAAACAGCTTGGCAAAAGTATTAAGATACTTCGATCCGATCGGGGTGGTGAATACTTAAGTCAAGAGTTTCAAGATTATCTTAGGGACAATGGGATATTGTCTCAATGGACTCCGCCATANAACAAGCTGGAGACTACCATCCTGAGTTGCTCAACCTGCTGAAGACTATAGAGCCTTCTGTGAAGCAGGATCAGAAGACGTACTGTTAGTTGGTTCCTCGAAGAAAGGTTCTAAGAGGAAGGCCAAAGAACAGAATAAGGAAAGAAGAAAAAGGCCAAAAAGACTGAAAAGACACCAAAAGGCACTTGCCATCACTGTGGCAAGGAGGGTCACTGGCGAAGAAACTGCAAGGTTTATCTTGAGTCCTTGAAGAAGAAGGCATCCGATGCCCCATCCTCTTCAGGTATCTTCGTTATTGAATGTCACTCTATTTCCTCAACCACCTGGGTACTTGATACTGGGTGTAGCTCACATATATGTAATGACATACAGGGCTAAGGAATAGAAGAAGACTCGTCAAGGGAGAAGCGAATTTGCGAGTTGGAAATGGAGCAAAGATTGCTGCTGTTGCCATCGGAACATATTTGCTAAAGCTCCCTACTGGACTGTCTTAGAATTGGATAATTGTTATTTTGTTCCTTCGTTAATAAAGAACATTGTATCTATTTCATGTTGAATGAAAAGGGTTATCATTTAACTTTTAGTAACAATTGTTGTTACATAACTTTAAATGGTGTTCTTTATGGACCGGAACTTTGTGCAATGGTATCTACACGTTAGATTTATCCGGTGACGTTTTCAATATCGAAGTTAGCAACAAACGTGCTCGAATAGATAATCAAATAGACTCCTATACGTGGCATTGTCGTCTTGGCCATGTAAGTAAGAAACGCATGACCAAATTACACCGATGTGGAATTCTGGAATCATTTGAACCCGGTTCATTTGATACATGCGAATCATGCTTAAAAGGCAAGATGCCAAATTACCCTTTTCCGGAAAAGGTAATCCAGTGGGAGAATTGCTTGGTCTAATACATACTGATGTATGTGGACCAATGTCAACTCTTGCACAAGGAGGCTATAGCTACTTCATTACCTTTATCGATGATCACTCACGATTCGGGTATGTGTTCTTGATGAAACACAAATCTGAAGCTTTTGAGAAATTCAAAGAGTTCAGAAATGAAGTGGAGAAACAGCTTGGCAAAAGTATTAAGATACTTCGATCCGATCAGGGTGGTGAATACTTAAGTCAAGAGTTTCAAGATTATCTTAGGGATAATGGGATATTGTCCCAATGGACTCCGCCATATACACCACAGCATAATGGTGTATCTGAGAGGTGTAACCGAACCTTGATGGACATGGTTAGATCTATGATGAATCATGCAACTCTTCCAAAATCCTTTTGGGGCTATGCACTTAAGACATCTGTTTACTTGCTAAACAGAGTCCCGACCAAGGTAGTCTCTACTACTCCATATGAGACGTGGAATAGTAAGAAACCTCACTTAACTCACCTTAATATATGGGCTTGTCCTGCTTATGTGAAGCGGACTGTATCAGACAAATTGGATGTTAAGTCTAATAAATGTCTATTTATTGGATACCCTAAGGAAACGAAAGGTTACCAATTCTATCATCCCTTGGAACAAAAGGTGTTTGTTTCAAGGCATGCTGTATTTCTGGAAAAAGAATTTCTTTTACAAGAAAACAGTGGGAGTGCATTGAACTTGAGAAGTTCAAGAAACTCCAATAGACATTACAGAGACACCTAGTCTAGACCCACAACCAATAACTCATAATGATGAGCTATCAGTTGAACCTAAAACAACACCACCTCTTCGTAGGTCTGATAGGACACGCAATATTCCAGAGAGATACGGATTTCTCATAAGTGAATCGAACGACGTGTTACTCATTAACGATGACGAACCTATCAGTTATGAAGATGTTCTGAAAAGTTCAGAAAGGGACAAATGGCTTGAAGCCATGAAGTCGGAAATGGATTCCATGTACGAAAATCAAGTATGGGACTTGGTTAACCCACCTGAAGGGATTAAGCCCATAGGGTGCAAGTGGGTTTTCAAGAAGAAAACCGACATGGAAGGTAATGTTGTTACCTTTAAGGCTAGATTAGTGGCAAAAGGATATCGTCAGAAACAAGGAATTGATTATGACGAAACCTATTCGCCAGTAGCTATGCTTAAATCCATTCGGATGCTCCTGGCCATAGCAGCTCATTATGATTATGAGATATGGCAAATGGATGTGAAAACAGCTTTCCTTAATGGAAACCTGCTTGAGGATGTATACATGATACAACCTGAAGGTTTCACATCGGTTGATAAAACCAAAGTATGCAAGCTTCGACGATCCATATATGGACTGAAGCAAGCATCCAGGAGCTGGAACATCCGTTTTGATGAGACAATCAAAGAGTTTGATTTCTCACAAAATCCTGACGAACCTTGTGTGTACAAGAAGGTTAGTGGGAGTGCAGTCGTATTCCTAGTATTATATGTCGATGACATATTACTTATAGGAAACGATATATCAGTCTTACAGTCAGTTAAAATTTGGTTGTCCAAAACTTTCTCCATGAAAGACCTGGGAGAAGCAACCTATATCCTTGGGATTAGAATCTATAGAGATAGATCAAAACGGTTGCTTGGTCTTTCGCAGTCTACATATATAGACCGAGTGCTAAAAAGGTTTAGCATGTCGGAATCCAAGAAAGGTTACCTTCCCATCAGGCATGGGATCAACCTTTCAAAGTCTATGTGTCCGCGCACAGAAGACGAGAGGATTTGCATGAATAAGATTCCTTATGCATCCGCGATAGGATCTATCATGTATGCTATGTTATGTACTAGGCCCGATGTATCGTATGCTCTGAGCGTCACAAGCAGATACCAGTCTGATCCAGGAATGGATCATTGGGCGGCTGTCAAGACAATCCTTAAGTACTTAAGAAGAACTAAGGATGTGTTCCTAATATATGGAGAAGGAGATATGGTAATACGTGGGTATACAGATGCCAGTTTCCAGACAGATAAGGATGACTCCAAATCTCAGTCTGGATACGTATTTATCTTGAATGGAGGCGCAATAAGTTGGAAGAGTTCCAACAAGACACCGTAGCGGATTCTACCACGGAAGCGGAATATATTGCAGCTTCGGAAGCAGCAAAGGAAGCAGTCTGGATCAAGAAGTTTGTCTCAGAACTTGGTGTGGTTCCAACCATTGATGAAGCAATACCGGTTTACTGCGACAACAATGGAGCTATTGCACAAGCAAAGGAACCAAGGTCTCATCAGCGATCCAAACATGTGCTTCGCCGCTATCATCTGATCAGAGAGATTATAAGTAGGAATGATATACAAATTGAGAAAATTCCCACTGAAAGGAATTTAGCGGATCCTTTAACTAAGGCCTTGCCTCAAAGTAAGTTTGAGGGTCATGTTAGAGCCTGTGGTATTGGATACCGTAGCGATTGGCATTAGGCCAAGTGGGAGTTTGTTAGTAATATGAGAGAAGTGTCCTAAGGCAATCGCCTTATGATTGTAATCATTTATTTTAATAAATGAATATTCACTATTTGAGTATACATGTTCGTGTATTTGATTGAGATCTTAAACTCATTTACTGAATGTCCGCAATACAATTCACAGCATGAGAGAATTTGTGATGAATTCACAACTAGTGATTATCTCTACATGTGCAATTGTGAAGTATTGAAATTGTCCCTAGTCGATGAATTGATAAATACGGACACTATCAATTCTGTTGAGACTAGCATGGGTTATTCTCTAATCAGCTGATTCTCATTGGCTGGTGACATTGGGATGTCCGGAGATAAACATGAATGCTAGTTAAGGGAACTAGTTCATTGGAGTGACTGGTTGTAAAACTTCATATGGTAGTCTACATATAGATATGTCAATGAAGTTCTTACTGCAGCTTAAGTGCGATGTTCCTTTGAATTGCGGTGTTCAAGTCATCTTGGTCATGGAGACTTATACTTTGACATCTTAAGCAAGCATCTCCAAGGAGGTGTGGACCCAGGATGTATAAGCCGAAGTGCCCGAAGATGTTTGAACAACCTACAAAGGATTCACCACTCCTTGCGAGGAGATGTATACCGAAGTCCTATCATTGGATTGTTACTCGAAGTCTCTGGCCATAGCATGACATGTTCAGAGTATGAATCTCTAAATACATGAGAGTAATTAGAATCCGTTGGACGAGAAAACATTACTTGGGCTAGGTGTGACGTAGTCAGCCTAGTGGGGACTGACACACATAGACCATGTCCTGAACCAAGTGGGTATAAGATGGTGAAGGGAATGAGGCACGATTCATTAAGCTGCTGAAGGGTTTCAGAATATTTCTGAGGTCAACCGTTGATCTTTCGATTAATTGGGGATCATGATGTACTACTAGGTGCCACTCATGATCGTTCTATAATTGGTTAATTATAGACGGCCAACATAAATCGAAAGCCTATTTAGTCACACGCACTACGAGTAATCCGAGGGATTTAAAACGAGTTGAAAATTGGATTTTCGATCAAGAGAGATAAGTCGAATCTGAATTTTCAGAGACGCATCGGAAGCTAAAATGGCTAAGTCTTTTGAAGCTTATTGGACGAATTAAATGAGTTTAATTCATATGGTTGGCTTGGTTTGGCCGCCAAAGAGGGTCCCCACCCTCTTTGTTTGGCCGGCCACATCAAAAGGGAGAACCAATTGTTTGGTTCAAATTATAAAATAAATCGAGCGTGTTTGTTTTATAAAATTATGGATAAAGAAATTTATAAAAATTATAAAAAATTTATAAAGAGATTTATTTTCATGGAAATTAAAATGAACCATGGATTGGTTTATTTTATTTTATAAAATCAATAATGGATTGATTTACCATGATAAAGAAATTTATATAAAGAAATTTATATAAAGAAATTTCTTTCCATAAGAAAAGGGAGACATGGTTGTTTTTATCATAAATTAAATTATGATAAAAACTTGGCATGATGGAATAATTCATAGAAAAATTTATATGATAAATTTCTTATGAAAATTTATTCCATAAAAAGGAGACTTGGCGATTGAGAGGCTACTATATAAAGGAAACCAAGGAAAGGCTTGGAAATTAATCTAAGAGATCAAGAAATAAGCCCCTCTCTCTCTCTCCTTCTCTCCCTCTCCCTCCTCTAGTGCCGCCGGCCCTAAATGGAGAACCCCTTTTGCCGTGAGCTTCAACCCCCAAGCAGCTGCCGAAGAAGAAGAAGAAGCGGGCGCAACCCCTTCCTTCCTCCCGGAATCTTGATTCCGTTCTTCGTTTGGTGGTTAGTCTTCCCATCTCTCTCTTGGTATTCTTGTCAAGCCTTTGGAGAATCTAGTAGTTCTTGTCGGCACGAAACTCGTGGCTTTGCGAAGTCATCCCGAAGAAAACTCGACGTGGACGCGAATAGAAGCGGAGCTTCCAAGGGACGCTTACGGTTGGATCTCGTCCCTTTCTTGGAGTTACGCGAGGTAATAAGTAAATTAGTTTACGGTTCTGCAAAATTTTAAATATATGATCATGTCTACACAACATAAGGTTGCATGCTAGATATGTAGTTAAATAATTTGAAAAATTATTTATGCTAAATCTTTTGCTGCACGTAATTAAATTTTAAAATTACGAACCCGCATCCATGTCAACATGCTGAGGCGCCTGATGGCTCACGGGCACCTGAAAAGCTGACGTGGCAAGCCTGCCAACTCAGCTTCTCTATCCACTGAGAAACCCCTTCTGGGGTGCCTAGGAGTGTTGTGGCGCCTGATGGCTCACGGGCGCTTGAGAAGCTGACGTGGCGAACCTGCCAGCTCAGCTTCCCTATTCGCAGGAAAACCTCTTCTGAGGTGCCTAATACCTATTTAGTGCATGGGTTCATGGGTGTTGGTTGCGTGTTTCCTAAGCGAATATCGGGTCATGCATGGGAAACCTCTTCATGTCCATGGATTAAAATTTTCAATCTGAATGGAGACCTATTTCCCAAAGGACCGTCTCATCGTCGTGCTAATCGATTCGAGCGATCACTTGAACAACCAAGTTGTTCTAGCGATCAATCTCGTCCAATCGATTATCCACGGAATAGAACATGAGTAGATCACCAGTTTTTGTGTTTATTATCAAGGTCCAAGATAATTAAACATCATAATTAATTAACAAATAATTAATCTCAAGATAATTAATCAACCACATAAAATGATAGAAAACAAAGGAGCCAAAGAGAAGGTTATACCTTTCTTTTTACCTTGCGATCTTCTATTGTATGACCCTCCCCTCTTGGGCATCGTGTGGGCGATGATCTACCAACAACCGAAGTCACCAAGGCCACCCAAGCTATCTTCTTCTTCCCTCTTCCTAGCGCCGGATAATACTAGCCACTAGGGAGTTGTTGTCGGCCACACCTCCTCCACTTTAAGCCTCTGACCCTCTTCCTTGCTCCAAGGATGCGTCGGCCAAGAGGGGAAGGATAGAAGAAGAGGAAGAAGATGATGAAGAAGCCTTCTTCAGCAACCCTAGCAGGCCAACCGTCCTTCTCCTCCTTACCTATCGTCGGCGCCAAGCACCGCCGCCCTCTCACCTTTGCCGCCGGCCCACCCTTCCTCTCCTTCTCAAGATTGATCCGGTCAAGAGAAGAGAAGAGAAGACTTCTCTTCTTCCTTGCACCACCAATCAAGAGAAGAGAAGGGAGAAGAAGAGGAGAGCACCTCTTGCCGCCGGTTGCCCTAGGAGAGAGAAGGAGAGGGAGAGAAGAGAAAAGCCTTAGGGTTGGATGTGTGTTGGATGCTTTGGTTTCATGACACCATGGGGTATTTATAGGGCTACAATAGGGACCATGAGGAGGAGTTGGGTCTTGGCCACCTAATAGATCAAGGCCCAATCCATTAATGAAGATCCATTCCACTAAAGGATCCTCATTGAACTACCTCAACAACCCCCATATTTAAATATGGGCTCCACCTATTATGAGTACAAGTATCTCCCAGTGTTTATGATATCGTATGACCGTTGATTAATTTAAATTACTGACAATTTAATTAATCAACATCTAACTCCTTGATTTGTACCACTCATCCTTATCATCACGTCGGACCAAGTCCACCTGCAGGATTTATCATGATGAACTTTATGAGCTCATCAAGGGGGCATCATCAACCAACTCACTAGGACACGATTTTCATCTATAATCAATGACACACCATGTAAATAATATTATTTCCCAACTTACCGGGACTATCGATTTAACAGAATAAATCTCCCCCATTGGTAAATCAATGAAATAACTATTAAGTACATGTCCCCGTTATTATATCGAGATTAAGAGCATGTACTCTATAATAACTGAGGTCTGATTCAATTATAAAGTCAGTATAAATTGAATCACCACTATGTCGATCTTGCTCAATACACACAAAGTGCACTAGTGTAATTCTATGGTCAAGATAAACCAATACCAAATTACACTACAACTATCCCGATAGTTTGCCTAAATCCATCTTGGTTGTCAGCCTCTACATATACTCAACAAGGAACTGATAACATGATCTTCTGTGCGACACCACACTTTTAGCATGTATACTAAAAGCCTTGCCTTTTAAGTATGGTCATCCACATTTTGAAAGAGAATCACAACAACACTAGATGCTTATTTATATTAGTATATGCATAAAGTGTCCTTTACTTTGCATTATCGATTATATGGTGTGTGGTGACACACAGAAGATCATGTTATCAGTTCCTTACCTAGTATAAGTAGAGGCTCACAGCTAAGATGGAATTGGACAAAACATCGAGATGGTTGTAGTGTAATTAGATGTGATTTATCTTGATCATAGAATTACACTAGTGTGCTTTGAGTAAATTGAGCAGGACCCAAACCAGATATCAACCAATTTGTACTGGCATGATAATTGGATAGGACCTCAGATTTTATTATGGAGTACGATCCCTAAATCCCGATATAATAACGGGCATATATGATTAATTATTATTTCTTTGATTTACCAATGGGCGAAATCTATTCTGTTAGATCGATAGGCCCAGTAAGTTGAAAAATAATATTAATTATATGGTGAACCATTGATTATTGATGAAATTCGTGTCTTGGTTAGTCAGGATGATGATGCCCCCTTGATGAGCTCATAAGGTTCATCATGTTAAACCCTGCATGTGGATTTGATCCGACATGATTATAAAATTGAGTGGTACTAATCAAGGATCCAGAAATTAATTAACATAAATTGTCAGCAATTTAAATTAATTGACAGGCATTCGATATCTTAAACACGGGGAGGGGGGGGGATGGACGACTCATAATAGGTGAAACCCATATGTAAATATGAGGGTTGGTGAGCTAAATCAATAAGGATCGTTTAGTGGAATGGATCTTCATTAATGGGCCGGGTTTGGATCCATTAGCAGGCCAAGATCCAACTCCTCCTCATGGTCCCTATCGTTGCCCTATATATACCCCATGTGGCATGATACCAATTGATCTGATGGAACATTAGAAAACCCTAAATTTCTCTTTCCCTCTTCTCCTCTCTCTCTCTCTCCCTCACGGTGGGCGGCGACGAGTTTTGCATGGAGAATAAACTTCTCCTTGCAAGATTGGGCTCATGGCGACCAATTGGAGAGGAGCCATGCACGCTTGGGTTCATGGCTCACGGTGGCCAAATGGAAAGGAGCCATGCAAAATTGGGTCATAGTGGCCAATTGAAGAGGAGAAGCTGCTCGACAATATTGGCTCAAGGTGGCCAATTGAATAGGAGAAGCTGCTCGGCAATTTTGGCTCACAACGGCAAAGAGAAGCTTGCTCATGCCTTCTTCACCAAGGCTCCACGACGGTTATCATCAAGCTGTGCACGCACCTCTTCTCTAAGGTGAGAAGTTTTTCTTATCAAAGGTGAGAAGTCGGTGCATGCACCTCTTCTCTAAGGTGAGAAGTCGGTGCACTTACCTCTTCTCTAAGGTGAGAAGTTTTCTTCTCTAAGGTGAAAAGTCGGTGCACACCACCACTTCTCGAAAGTCAGAAGTTTTCTTCTCTAAGGTGAGATGTTGGTGATGTTGATCATGGCTTGGGCGCCGACGGTGGGGAAAGGAGTAGCAGGGTTTGTGTTTGGATTATCTTCTTCCTTGGAGTGGCCGGCGGCATCCCTTTGGTTAGAGATTGGTTAGCGCAAGGAGAAGGGATTGACTTGGTGACCACGGTTCTTGGTAGTTCGTCGCCCACAAGACGTCCAAGGGAGGAGGGTCATACGGTAGAAGATCGTTAGATAACGGAAGGTATATACTCTTCCTTGACTCCTTTTTATTTTAGTCTCATCATTTCATGTTGATATTAATTAATTAATTATTTTGATTTTGAATCATGGTAGATAATTAATTAATTGGACCCCGACGATAAACACAAGAACCGGCGATCCACTCGTCGTCTCTTCTGCGGTCGTTCGGTTAGGAGAATTACAAGGCGCGATCTTTGTGATTAGCCAAGTTGTAATTCGTACCGAACAATACGATGACGAGATTGTCTTTGGGAGATGGGTCTCCATTCAGATTAATTTTTTTATCCGTAAACATGGAGAGGTCTCTTAAGAACACCAAGTATTTGCTAGTGAAACCCGCCAAGCCATACCCAACAGTTGGTATCGGAGCTGAGGTTTCCGATTTTGTGTGTTTATGATTAGTTAATTTTTTGCATTATTCGTACATTTTATTTTGCTAGATGATATGTGGATGTGCGTAGGCTAACTTTGTGTTGCAGGCACTAGATTCTAACTTATCATGGCCAAATATTTAATATGTGTGATTGATTGTGCAATGTTTGTAAATTAATTAATCCTCAGGGTTGACGAGGCTAGGTAGTATTTAATTTTTTTAATTAAATACGACACATGTTTAGCCGAGCTCATTATTTTAATTTCGATCTAGTTTTCATGTACACTCCATCGTGGAGTATAGGATCGATGATGTAAATAATTAGCTTGCGCATAAGGATCGATGATGTACACTCCTTCGTGTTTTCATGTATTTTAATTTCGGCTCGGAGATCCCTCAAGGTGGTTTGCGCATAAGGAAGGGAGGAGCAGATGAGGTGACGACATGATTGGAGGCGCATTCAAGACCAAGGCCATGAAAAGTTGGAAAATCTAGGATTTTCTATTTTCATTATGTTGGTTATGTGCATGTCGTGTGTGTGTGCTTGTTAATATTCCTCAAACTAAATTACTAAGTGGGAGAGGGACCTTAAGGGTCTCGTGGCCTCCATTACAATCTGACATGTGATGCGAACAAGCCCGCGCGTTGGGTTTGAGTGCCTTCCTCCATAACGTATAGGCATGTTCTGCGGATCACAAGGTCAGAAAAGATTATAGGGAATTATTGAAGATCGTGTGTACTTCCCCAACGAAAGGCACATAATCGTAAATAATTCTCTTAGTGTCGTGTAATGGTAAACACTTAGATACAAATATTAGTATCCTCCCCAACGGAGTCACTGCTAATAATTTATAGAGCCAAAGTGAACCAACTATTAATCTTGCTTGTCAAAAAGTTAGGTTGACAAGATAGTATGATTGATGGGTAAAACCTTCTCTAATGAATGTAGAGTTCGTATACGTCCACACTAACGTGGCATGCGAATTCTCGGTGTTTAGAGGTGTTGGTTGATTTCAAAAATTCATTGTTTTGATGAATCAATTTATTTTCGAATTCTAAAGTAGTGTATGTTGTGATTCTTAAAATTTTCAAAATAGCCTTTAACCCACTAGCAACCATACTTAAGGAAAATAAACTTATTGGCCCCAATTACATAAACTGTAAAAGAAACCTAGACATTATCCTTACTGTAGAGGATACAAATATGTACTCTTCGAAAAATATCCTGAAAAGACTAGCGAGAGCTCTGGTGATGAGTAGAGGGAGCGTTACAAGAAGTGGATCAAGGCAGATGAGATGTCACAGTGTTACATTCTGGCGAATGTATTGTAACATCGGTATTAGGTCATGCCCACTACTAGTGACATGATGCTAAACCTCAAGGAGCTCTTCAGGCACTAGGGCTGGGCCGCTAGGCAGGTTGCGATGAAGAACCTGATGATGACCATTATGGTCGAAAGGACACCCGTGAGGGATCATGTCCTGAAAATGATAGCTTATCTCAATGAGATTGAGGTACTGGGAGCACAAATCGATGGGGAAACCCAAGTCGATATAATACTCCAGTCTCTGCCTAGGAGTTTTGAATAGTTTCTGCTCAACTATAACATGAATAAGCATGAGTATACATTGGGGGAACTGGTAGGAGAACTCCAGGCGACAGAGGGGCTCTTTCGTTAGAGCTCACAGGCCTTGGTCACTCAGAAGGTTTCTACTTCTGTGCCGAAAGGCAGGAAGAAGAAGAAACAAGGTGGGTACAAGAAAGCGGTTGGATCGCAGGGACCACAGACTGGCGTGAAGAAGCCGAAAGGCAAGTGCTTCATGAGCCAGCAAACTGGACATTAGAAGGCGAACTGTCCCCGTCGTCAAGACAAAGGTATTTTCTCGTGCTAAGTTGTTGAAACACGTTTAGCGGTCGTATTTACCGGTACCTGGTGCGTAGATACAGATGTCACTAATCATGTCTACAACTCTTTACAGGAGTTCCAGGAAACCCAACGACTAGCTATTACTTTCTGTTTTGAAAAGTGGAATAGAAAGATTATCTATCCAGGTACATTGATAGGCAATTCGTACGCTTTAGAACCAAAAGCACCCACGATGTGAATAGTTGTTAATAGCTCATTATCTAACCAAAATAAGAAAAAGGTTCCTTCCGAAATGAACCAAATATGTCTTTGGCATCTAAGGTTTGGTCATATTAACCTTAGTAGGATTCAAAGATCGATAGCTAATGGGCCCTCGGGTTCATTGGTGGTGGGAGACTTCCCAACCTTTGAATCTTGCTTGGAAGGTAAAAATGACCAAGAGGCTTTGTAAGGGCCATGGGGTATAGAGCCAAAGGTATGTTCATTCTGATTTGTGTAGGTCCTTAATCTTTCCAGGACAGAGGTAGCTTTGAATACTTCATGAGATGAATATTCAAAGGTATGGATACATTTACTTGATGGCCACAAGTCTGAATGCTTTGATCAGTTCAAAGAATTCTAAGCTGATGTGGAAAAACATCAAAGTAAAGGTAACAAGACACTATGATCAGATCATAGTGATGAGTACCTCTTGGGAGAATTTAAGATTTAATTATCAGAGGTTGGGAGTCAATCCCAATTGACTACACCTGGTATGCACCAACAGAATGGTGCAGCAGATAGAAAGAAAAGGGAGCCTTATAGAGAGGGTTAGGACAACGATGAGCTGCTCCGAGTTGCCAAATTCGTTCCGGAGATATGCTCTAGAAACGACAGCTTACATACTAGATACCATCTAGGTCAGTACCTTCTGCTCCCATAGAAATGTGGACTGGGCAAAATCCTAGTCTAAGACATTCAGATTTGGGGTAGCTCAGCACATGTACTGAGAGGGGATACTGATAAGTTGGAATCTCGTACGCTTGTTCATAGGTTATCCTAGAGGAATGAAAGGTGATTCTATATTCCTAAGGATCAGAGGGTAATCGTTGGCACAAATATCGAATTCTTAGATGAAGATATGTGATGACCCACAAAAGCATAAGAAGACTAGTTCTTGAAGAATTAAGATGGGATGTTCTGACCTTAGTACCAACTGTACAAGAGGATACACCACAAGTCACCGCACCGCATGTCACAGAAGATACACAGGTGGTACCTCATCGTAGTGGGAGGGTTGTTAGTCAACCAGAAGGATTCATGTTCATGGGAGAGTCTTCGGATTCGGTCCCTGGCAACCATGAATCAAGATCCCTAGACCTATGACGAGGAACATCCTCTTTGAAGAGATAATCCAATCATATGGATTTGTTTAAAGGACGGATGAGATTTGTGTATGTAAGAAATGTGACAGAAACATAGTGGTATTCTTGTACTATACGCAGATAATATTTTGTTATTTAGCAACAATAACAAAGTACTATTAGACGTAAGGGTATGGTTGCCCAAACAGTTGACATGATGTACTTAGGATAAGCAGGACATATCCTTGGGATCAAAGTTCTAAGGGATCATCAGAGAAGGATGTTGTGCTTATCCCTAACTTCATACAAGACACTGTCTTAACTCATTTTATCATGGAAACCTCCAAGAAAGGTTTTGTACTTTTCAACTATAGAGCTACTCTATCTAAGGAGATATGATTAGATTATCAAAGGAGATAGAGCAGATAATGGCGGTTCTTTTAGCGTCGGCTATAAAAAGCCTCATGTATGCTAAAATCGAGACCAGATATCTGTTGTGTCGTGGGCATGGTTAACAGATATTGGAGTAACCCAAGTCAAGGAAATTGGATTGTGGTAAAAGCATATATTAGTGTCTGAGAAGGACTAAGGACTATATGATGGTTTACCGGGCAGACCAATCTCCTGTGGGTTATATGGATACAGATTTCCAGTCGGATAGGGGCAAATATAAGTATTCTTCAGGGTTTTGTGTTTACTTTAAGAGGTTGAATCATAGTTTGGAGGTGTGTCGCGCAGCGACTATATGATGTACTCCACCATGGAAGCTGGATGGATGGTAATCTCTTAGACAGCCAAGAAAGCTACATGGTTCAGAATCTCAAGATGGACTTCGATGTGATTCTTGGTTTGCTCAGAGCTATCACATTATGATGTGATAATAATGGTGCAGTTGCAAACTCGTAGGAATCACGAGCCCATAAAGTAAGTAAACACATAGATTGCAAGTACCACCCAGGAGAGGAAAAGTTGTTGTTGCCTAGATTACATTAGAAGACAACCTGGGAGTTCTTTTCACTGAGACCTTGATAGCGAGAGCTTTAGGCATGTGAAGTATCAGGGAGTCAGATGTATGACATTTTGAGAACAGCAAAGTCATTGAGCATAAGTGGGAGATTGTTAGGATGTATACTAAAAGCCTTGAATTTTAAGTATGGTCTTCCACATTTTGAAAAAGAATCACAACAACACTAGATGCTTATTTATATTAGTATATGCATAAAAAGTCCTTTACATTGCATTGTAGATAACATGGAGTGTAGTGACACATGGAAGATCATGTTATCAGTTCCTTACTTAGTATAAGTAGAGGCTCACAGCCGAGATGGAATTGGACAAACCATCGGGATGGTTGTAATGTAATTAGGTGTGGTTTGTCTTGACCATAGAATTACACAAGTGTGCTTTGAGTACAATGAGCTTGACCAAAACTAGAGTTTATCCAATTTGTACTGGCTAGATAATTAGATAGGATCTCAGATTTTATTATGGAGTATGATCCCTAAACCCCGATATAATATCGGGCACATATGATTAATTATTATTTCTTTGATTTACCAATGGGCGAGATCAATTTTGTTAGATCGATAGGCTCGGTAAATTGGAAAATAATATTAATTATATGGTGAACTGTTGATTATTGACGAAATTCGTGCCCTGATTAGTCAGGATGATGATGCCCCCTTGATGAGCTCATAAGCATCATCATGTTAAACCCTGCAGATAGATTTGATCCGACATGATGATAAGGTTGAGTGGTACTAATCAATGATCCAGAAGTTAATTAACTTAAATTGTCAGTAATTTAAATTAATTGACGGGCATTCAATATCTTAAACACGGGGGGATGGACGACTCAAAATAGGTGGAACCCATATGTAAATATGGGGGTTGGTGAGGAAATTCAATGAGGATCCTTTAGTGGAATGGATCTTCATTAATGGACCGGGTTTGGATCCATTAGCAGGCCAAGATCTAACTCCTCCTCATGGTCCCTATCGTAGCCCTATATATACCCCATGTGACATGAAACCAATTGATTTGATGGAACACTAGAAAACCCTAAATTTCACTTTCCCTCTTCTCCTCTCTCTCTCTCTCCCTCACGGTGGGCGGCGATGAGTTTTGCATGGAGAATAAACTTCTCCTTGCAAGATTGGGCTCATGGCGACCAATTGGAGAGGAGCCATGCACGCTTGGGTTCATGGCTCACGGTGGCCAAATGGAAAGGAGCCATGCATAATTGGCTCACGGTGGCTAATTGAAGAGGAGAAGCTGCTCGTCAATATTGGCTCATGGCGGCAGAGAGAAGGTTGCTCTCGCCTTCTTCACCAAGGCTCTAAGGTAGTTATCTTCAAGTTGTGCATGCACCTATTCTCTAAGGTGAGAAGTTTGTCTTCTCAAAGGTGAGAAGTCGGTGCATGTACCTCTTCTCTAAGGTGAGAAGTTTTCTTCTCTAAGGTGAGAAGTTGGTGCACGCGCCTCTTCTCTAAGGTGAGAAGTTTTCTGCTCTAAGGTGAGAAGTCAGTGCACGCCACCCTTCTCGAAAGTGAGAAGTTATCTTCTCTAAGGTGAGAAGTTGGTGATGTTGCTCACGGCTTGGCGCCGGCGGTGGGGAAAGGAGTAGCAGGGTTTGTGTTCGGGTTATCTTCTTCCTTGGAGTGGTCGGCGGCATCCCTACGGTTAGGGATTGGTTGGCGCAAGGAGATGAGATCGACTTGGTGACCACGATTCTTGGTAGATCGTCGCCCACATGACTTCCAAGAGGGGAGGGTCATATGATAGTGTAAGGACCCGAAATTTTTTTTTAATATTTCTTTAAAATATTGAGCATGATTAGATAATTTTCCGAGGGACCTAGAAAGATTAATACGAATTTTAACCTAGAAATCCATGCTTTTTCCATTTAAATTGAGGAAATAGGCACTAATGAGCCTTATATGGGCTTTCTAGGACCATGATTATTGGTGAATTTTAGGTAAAAATTTATAGAAATATAAAGGGATTTTGATGAGATATATTAACATAATTATGGGAGGATTTTTAGTGGATTTTCGAAATATTAGGAAAAATAAAATAAAAATAAAATGGAAAATTAGTGCAATGCACCAAGAATTTGAACCTTGGACCTCTTGTACAACCATGCATGCTTTAACCAATTCTCCTAGCAAGGGAGTGCTATCAGGAAATGAAGTGGATTATGGTTAAGGCTTAGGAAAATGAAGAGCCACCAACCATGACTCTTCACTTACCCTCCTTAATGTGTTATAAAGAGGGGGAATGGGAGTTTCTTTCTTCCTTCCATCAATTCCATTTTACTTCCTCCTCCTCCCTCATTCTAGCCGAATACTTCAGGAGGGATTCTCCCTTGGAAAAAGTTCACCTAAGGCTTCATCCCCAAGATCCAAGGCTTCTACAAGGATACAAAGGCAAGGGGTGGTCAAGAGGCAACAAGATCTCCATCCTTCTCTCAAATCTAAGGTCTATAATCAAGATCAACCAATGTAAGACTCCCTCACCTGTGGTATAATAGCTCTCCTTGAAGTTTACCATGATATGAAAGTCTTGTTTGAATTTTATGTTGAAAAAAAAGGAAAAGAGCCATGAACCCTAACCTAGGTTTCGGCCACTATAGGTTTTTGGGTACAAAATGATGTTAAAAATATTACTCATGCTTCTTAATGTTTTTCCATGATGAATATAAGTTAAAATGAGATTTGGAGAAATTTTGGGGTACCCTAGGATCTCCTAGGGTTTCGGCTAACACCATGAACCCATGGGTAGGGTTGGATCTAAACCTTCAAGTATGTGTTTTGTGTATTATCATGATATAAGGGAGATTGAGGATGACTTATGTGAATTTTCACAAGGCTTTGTGACCCTATAACTTTCGGCCAAGTAGGGGTCTAGGGCAAAGAGTTAGGGCTTCCCTCAAGCAAGGGTCCTAATGGCTCCTATGGTATAGTATGGAAGGTGTTAGATGTTTAATTGGAAATTCTATGAATTTATTCATGCACCCATGGCCCCTTATATGTTTCAGCCAACCCTAGGAAATAGGGCTTGGAGTTAGGGTGAACCCTAATCATATGCCTAAATGGCATCTTATGACTCTATAGGTAATGTATGGTTGTTTCTTTACCTTATGCTATCTTACATGTTAATTGAATGTTGGAACCCTTCCTTATAGGTTTCGGCCAAGCATGCTAAATAGGGTTTGGGGGGAGTTAAGGTTGGATGAATGATGGTTTATGCTTTATTATGAAGTATATATAAAGGTTCAAGCATGTGGTAGAAATTAAGTTACCTATAACCCTAACCTTAAGCACCATGTTTGTATGTTTATGATTGGATGCCATGCTTAATAGGGTTTATTTATGAATGTCTTGTGTTCTATGCCATGCACTTGAATGGTAGGTAGTATGTTTATGGAAGTCCTACTTATGTATGCTTGGGATGAATACCATGCTTATGTATGAAATGCAATGTTTACCTTATATATCATGATCATGCAAACTCTATGGATTAGGATAATTGTCTATGCAAACATGTCATATTCAATGAATATAATGCAATGCTTACCTTATATGCCATGATCATGCAAGCACTAGGAATAAGAATGATGTTTATGTAAGTAGGCCATGTTTTATGAATGAAGATGCATGTTATGTTTATAAATGAAGATGCATGTTATGTTTATGAATGAAAGTGCATGCTATGTTTTATGAATAAAGATGCATGCCATGTTTATGAATGACAGCACGGTCGATGGTCGACGGTACGACGGTACGACGGTCATGAGGACCGGTAAATGAGCCGGTAAATGGGCCGGTAGACGGGTCGGGTCGTTACACATGCCATGTTTATGAATGAAGATGCATGCTATGTTTTATGAATAAAGATGCATGCCATGATGTACGAATGATGAAGCATATGAAGTATTTTACTTTATGAATGGGCTTGTACCGGACCGAAGTATGGGTCCAAGGGATGGGCACCTTAAGAACGCCTCGGTTCTGGACTACCGACTATGCTGTCCACGGTTCTGGCACTACCGAAGCTGTGCAACAGGGATGAGCACCTTAAGTCTGGGACTACCGACTATGCTGTCCTTACCCTAGTAGGTCGGGACTCGCTACCTCGTATTTACTTAGGGATGCGCGCTTATGATGTATGTATGTGGTACAAGCCGGGGACCCCCAACGATGTTATGATTATGTTTAAGTATTTAAAAGTATGATTTTAAAAGTTAAGCATCCTTATGTATATGCATTAGACTCATGCATTCATTCATGTTATGCATTATGCCATGATAGTAATGTCTTATACTTATGTCTCATGTCAAGAAATATGCATGATAGTAAACGATTTATGCTTATGGTTATGTTAAGAAGATGCCCATATGATATGATAGAAAGCATGCCTATGTTTATGCCATACAGGTTAGTTCATGCTTTATGTTTATGTTTATGTCATGTATCATGCATGTTAAGAATGTTTCCTTATGTTTATGTTTATGCCATGTATCATGTCATGTTAAGAACGTTTACTTATGTTTATGTATCATGCCATGTTAAGAATGTTTATGTATGTTTATGTTTATGTCATGTATTAGGCCATGTTAAGTTGAATTATGTTTATGTTTATGTCATGTATTATGCTATGCTAAGTTGAATTATGTTTATGTCTATGTCATGTATTATGCTATGCTAAGTTGAATTATGTTCATGTTTATGCCATGTATCATGCCATGTAAATCTTAATTATGTTCATGGTATGTCATGTATCATGCCATGTAAGTTTATTTATATTTATGTTCAAGCATAAAGTTATGTTTATGTTTCATGTGCTTATGATTAAGTGATAAATGGTTTTGGTGAGTAGGAAAGAGTCTTACTAAGCCTGTGTGCTTATAGTCTTATTTCCTTATACCACAGATCATGCAAGGGGACTGTAAGGAAGCAGCAGGAGGGCAAGAATGCATGTGTGTGGTAGTGACTTGGCCAAGAAAACAATATGCTTACTCGTCTTATGCTAGAACTTTACCTTTACTACTTATGTGCTTGAATGGTGACTTATGTGACTCGATGACATGATGCTAAGTATGACATGATGCTAAGTATGATATGATGCTAAGTATGAAGTTAATATGCCAAGTTCCCATGTCATCATGTTAGGAGTGGTAGTAGGTGCATGTAGGTGTAAATTAAGGTTTTTCCGCTGCCTTATGAGGTTCACCTGCCCTACTCATGTTAACGTAACGCCGCTTTATGGAAAGAAAAAAAAAGCGAGCATTACATATAGAAGATCGTAAGGTAACGGAAGGTATATACTCTTCCTTGGCTACTTTTTATTTTAGTCTCGTTATTTCATGTTGATATTAATTAATTATTTTGATTTTGAATCATGGTGGATAATTAATTAATTGAACCCCGACCATAAACACAAGAACCGGCGATTCACTCGTCGTCTCTTCCGCGGTCGTTCGGTTAGGAGAATTACAAGGCGCGATCTTTGTGTTTGGCCAAGTTGTAATTCGTACCAAACGATACGATGACGAGATGGTCGTTGGGACGGGTCTCCATTCAGATTAATTTTTTAATCTGTAGACATGGAGAGGTCTCTCAAGAACGACCAAGTATTCGCTAGGGAAACCTGCCAATCCATACCCAACACACACACCATGTTATCTACAATGTAAAGTATAAGACAATATGCGCATACTAATATAAACATGTAAACAGTGATCATGTGATGCTCTTTTAAAATGTAGATGTCTATATAAAAGCAAGGTTTTTAGTATACATCATAACAATCTCCCACTTATACTAAAAGACTCTGCTGTCCTTTAAATGCCATACATCTAACTCTCATATCCTCCACATGCCTATCAAAAACTTTCGCTTGATGGGCCTTAGTCAAAAGCATCTTCCAGGTTGTCCTTTGATGCAATCTAAGAGACAACAACTTCTCCTCGCTTAGGTGGTACTTGCGCTCTATGTGTTTACTCGCCTTATGGGGTCGTAGTTCCTTCGAGTTTGCAACTACACCATTGTTATCATAATAAATTGTGATAGCTCTGGGCAAACCAAGAATCACATCCAAGTCCATCATGAAGTTCTCTAGCTATACAACTTCCTTGGTTGCCTCAAAGGGTGCCACATACTCAACTTCCATGGTAGAGTGTGCCACGCATTTATGCTTGACACTCTTCCATACTATGGCTCCATCTCCTAAAGTAAACACAAACCCCAAGGTAGACTTACTTTCGTCCCTATCTGATTGGAAGTCAGAATCCGTATAACTCACAGGAAGTAATTGGTCTGCCTGATAAACCAGCATATAATCCCTAGTCCTTCTCAGGTACTTCAATATATACTTTACCGTAGTCCAATGTCCCTGACCTAGGTTATTCTGATATCTGCAATCCATGCCCATAGCAAAGAAGATATCTTGTCTCTACATAGCATTGCATACATGAGGCTTCCTACAGCCGAAGCATAAGGAACCGCTTCATCTCCTCTATCTCCTTTGATATTTTAGGACACATCTCCTTAGATAGAGAAACTCCGTGCCTGAAAGGTAGAAAACCTTTCTTGGAGTTTTCCATGCTAAAACGAGCTAGGACAGTGTCTATGTATGAAGCTTGAGACAAACACAACATCCTTTTCTGGCGATCCCTAATAACCTTGATCCCAAGGATGTACCCTACTTCTCCCAAGTCCTTCATATCAAACTGTTTGTATAACCATACCCTTATGTCTAATAATACTTTAACATTGTTGCCTGTGAGCAAAATAACATCCACGTATAGTACAAGAAATACCACTACGTTTCCGTCACTCTCTTATATACACAAGACTCATTCGGACCTTGAATAAAGCCACCTCTAGCCTAGATAGATATAAGACCACACAAATCAGAATGAACCAATTCTAACACATCTTTGACTCTATACCCCTTGGCCTTGAAAGGTCTCTTGGTCATCTTACCTACCAATCAAGATTCACAGATTGGGAAGTCTTCCACCACCAATGAACCCAAGGGCCCATCGGCTATCAACCTTTGAATCCTACTGAGATTAATATTACCAAGTCTTAGATGCCAAATATATGTTTGATTCATCTTCGAAGGTTCTTTTATCTTATTTTGGTTAGATGATGAGTTATTTACTTCTATTTCCATCGTGGGAGATTTTGGTTCTAATATATATAAATTGCCAACCAATTTACCTGAACAGATAATCTCTCTATTCATTTTTATAACAACACGGTCATTAAAAGAAATAGAATACCCATCCTTTATTATTTTAGAAACTGAAATAAGGTTCTTTCTAAAACTAGGTACATAAAGGCAATTTCTTAAAACCAAAATTTTATTTCTATCAAAATACAAATAAATGTCTCCCACTGCAATAGGCGTCACCTCCGTAGCATTCCCCATGTAGACGGTAATCTCTCCATTAGCTAGTCGTCGAGTTTCCTGGAACTCTTGCAAAGAATTGCAGTCATGATCAGTGGCTCTCATATCTACACACCAGGTACCAGTAGATAACACCGGTAAACATGTTTCAACTACTAAAAAATGATATACATTGATTATTCATCTGACGACGAGGGCAGTCTGCCTTCTAATGTCCAGTCTGTTTGCACGTGAAGCACTTGCCTTTCGGCTTTTTCACGCCATCCTGAGGTCCCTGAGATCCTATCTTCTTTGCCCCACCTTGTTTCTTCTTCTTCTTTCCTTTCGGCATAGAAGCAGATACCTTTTGGACAACCAAAGCATGAGCACTCTGATGAAAAAGTCCCTCTACCGCCTGGAGTTCTATCAGAAGTTTTGCTAACAAATATGTTTCTTTATTCATATTGTAATTTAGGTGAAACTTCTCAAAACTCCTAGGCAGAGACTGAAGAATGATATCGACCTGGGTTTCCCCATCGATCTCCGCTCCAAGGACTTCGATCTCATTGAGATGTGCCATCATCTTAAGGATATGATCCCTCACGGGTGTCCCCTCAACCATGGTGGTCGTCATCAAGTTCCTCATGGCCTCTTACCTAGCAGCCTGATTCTGATGTTCGAAGAGTTCTTTGAAATTGAACATCATGTCATAAGCAGTGGAAAAAGCCTGATGCTAATGTTGCAATACATTTGACATAGATGCCAATATGTAACACCGCGCCATCTTATCTGCTTTGATCCACTTCTTATAATGTTCCTTCTCTTCTTCATCAGAAATCTCACTATGTTTTTCAGGATAGAACCCATAAAGTATAAATTTGTACTCCTCTGCAGTTAGCACAATGATCAGGTTTCTTTTCCAATCTATGTAATTAGGGCCAGAAATTTGTTTTCCTTAAGTATTACAACTAGTGAGTTGAAAGCCATTTTGAAAATTTTCTAGGAATTACAACGATCACAAACTTTTGATTTCAAAAAATATTGTTTCCTCAAACAATAATTTTTAAAATCAACCAACACCTCAAAACATCGAGATTTTCGCATGCCACGATGTGTGGACGTATACGAATTCTACATTTATAAAAGGAGGTTTTACCCATTAATTTTATTATCTTGTCAACCTAACTTTTTGACAGATAAAATTAATAGTTGGTTCCTCTTTGGCCCTACAAATAATAGTAGTGACTCCGATGGGGAGGATACTATTATTTGCATCTAAGTGTTTACCATTACACGATACTAATGAAATTATCACGGATTATGTGTCGTCCGATGGGAAAAATCATGTAAGATCATGTAAAATCATGTCATCAAGTTCCTCATCGCCTCCTACCTAGCGGACCTAGATAGAAAATTATGTGTCTCCGCTCCAAGGACTGATCCATAGATTACCTCAACAATCTCCCCCTTTTTGATGTTTGGCAATATGCTTAAGGTAGGGAAAACAAATAGTAATAGATAGCAATAACACTGCTAAAACAAACATTTGGACTTACGTTGCCAAGACTCCATCTTGGACATACACCGCCAATGCATATGCAATGCAAACAAAGATCCTATCCCAAGGCATCCCACACCTAACCCTCCAAGTTAGGACTTTTTCACCAAAACGGGTTTTTTTAAAGATCCTCCAAAGCTCCCCCTACATTGGACTTACAAAGGCTTTTTAAGAACCTCTCCAAGGTTTCCCTTACGCAAAGAATGGAGCAACCATGCTCCACCTTCATCTAGGCTGCCCCTAAACCTAGGGTTCCTTGCAAAGGTGTGTTTGGTTTCCCAAATTAAACCCATCACTTCTCCCCCTTTGTCTAACATCAAAAAGACCCCAACAATATCCCAATTATTGGTTCTTTTAATCCCTAATGATCATAAACAATGTGTACTAGCCCCCCATACACTTGTTTTACATCATTTGGACCACTTCCCAGCTGCTGATACAAAACTCAGCCCTGACCAGTCGACTGTCCCTCGACTGATACTCTGAAAATCAAAAATTTCAACTTTTCTGATGAAATTCAGAAATACGCTAGAAATTCCACAAATCTCCAAAAATTTCTAAATTTTGTGGAGAGGTTTGTGGTACCTATACCTACTTGGAAAAAATACATTCAAAAATGTATCTATCACCATTCCCAAGTTTGACACAAAATCTAAAATTTCCTATGAAAATCAAGGTAAACAAGAGGCAACTTCCCCCTTTACCTATGCCTTCTCCCAATTTTCAATTTACCTAAGTGAAGTTCTACCCAACTTAACAACCATGTTATTCCCCCTTGGACACCATTAAAGGATTGCCCCAAGCAACCTTATCCCTAGTGCCAAAAAGAACTCAATAATACCTTGAACAATATAAGAGTTTCCAGGCACATTTGCAAGGATATACCCTATCCTAGAAAAATATATTTCCATGAAGAATAATAAATGTGCTTGACTTTTGGTACAACTTCTAATTTCCTCAAAATGATCATTTGTATCAACTTTGAAATCTATCTATAATTCCACGTGTTTGCCAATTTCATATAATCACCATTAAATCATGAGGCAAACCTTTATTCAAGGATCATAAACAAGGATTTTAATTTTAAGGCCATATCCTATCATCCAATATTCCTTTTCTATCTAAACCTTATGGATCAGTCGACTGCCCCTGGGGGAATCGACTAACAAACCTTACAGAATGATTTTGGGCTGAGATCAGTCGGCTGCCCCCCAGGGCAGTCGACTGATACCTGAATTTCAGGTTTTCGGTCTAACTTCAGAAATGCATAATTAATTCCACAAATATCCAAAAAAAATCTGAAATTTCGTGAAGAGATTTGTGTATTCTATGTCTACTTGAGAAAAATATGTTTCCAAATAAATGTACTCTGAATCCCAAGATTGGCACGAAACTCAACTTCTCCTAAATTGTATCATTTAAGCTTCTCCAAAAGCCTTAATTCTGAGTTCTCCTAAATGTATCTTCTTATACTTGATCATAGTTCATTTCTATCATTTAATTATATGGTATTCACACATTAAAACCTAATTTTATCCAATATAATCGTATTTTCACCTTTTTCTCCATAATTTTCCTTTTAATGTGCTAATTCTCTAGGATTAAGACTTTCCTTAGTCTTCCAAACCCTTTGGCTCATTTCCTAGTCCACCTAGACTTCCTAGAAAGACCATCTTTAGAGATCCATTTACCATTGACCCCAAAGGCTTCTAAAGCTCTCCCATGAGCTCTTAGCCCTAGCCACCTCCCTAGGTGACTCAATCCACACTAGACCACACCGGTGGGCCCCCGGTGATTCTTGGCCTACAAATCTAACCTTCATAATCGTGGGCACCTTGTCCTTGGTTAAGTTATCCTTCTTACCTTTTGATGGCATTCCCTTGCCATCCTTGGACTCTCTTTCTTGCCATAATTATATGCTTCTCCAGCATACTTCATTCAATTGGCATTGGAGACCATAGACCGGTATCCAAACCCCGATCTATCATAGTTGGGTTTTAAACTACCCAACACCATATCTAACCCCTTAGATCCAACCGTAAATATTTCTAGGGTCTTTTCGAATTTATCAAGTCTTGCCCTCAAGGCTTGATTTTCCCTTTCTAGGCTTTTAACCTTAGAGCCCATATGTCCACTTTGGACATTCCTAGACCTACCCATTTTCTTAGATATGTGTCTCCCCTTCTTGGGGTTAATGCCTTGATCCATAGGTCCTAAGGTCATGGATTTTTCATGATGCATGCTTTTCCTAGGGTTTTGATCTATCTTGTTACTCATATTCCTATCATGATATTTAAAATCAAAATTATGCACAAGCAAACAATTTTCATTGATTTTAGCATGCATGGAGGAACAATTGACACTATTTTTAATATGCATAGAGGAACTTAAATTTGAATTACATTTTAACTTAAGGTTAGGAATTACCTCCCTTACCCTTGTAGTTCCTCCTTGATGTGAGCTTCTTTTCTTCTTTTGCTCCTTCTCCCATCTTCTTAGATGCTCCATTTTCTTTAGATCTCCACTCCTTGGGCATTTCGTGTGGTAGTGTCCTAGCTCATCACACGTGAAGCATCTAATTTTCTTTTACTTCTCTTGGGCTTATCCATTCCTACAACTCATGAGATTTAAACGGAATTGAAATGAGTGTAGGTTTTACCTCCTTTTTCTTACCATTTGGACACTTATCCTTGTAGTGTCCCTTTTCATTGCACCCAAAGCATACAATGTGGTCCTTTGCTCTTACTTTGGTGGGGGTAGGAGCTTTTTCTTGCTCTTGTATGGATCAGGGTCTCTCCTCCCCCTCAATCCTTAAGTTTGACACCTTCCCTTCTTCTCTTGATGAGGAGGATGATCTTTCACTTAATTCTCCCACTTCACTTGATGATGCTGATAATTCTTTTTCTTTTTCCTCTCCTTGGACCATTTTGCTTGTCTCTTCGGGCTCTTGAGCTTGTGTAGGATTTTTATGGAATTCCACCAACTTGTTCCATAGCTCATGTGCATTGTGATACTCCACTTAACACATTAGTAGGCAAAATGTTAACTAAAGTTACAATTACCTTTTCATTTGTCTTTGATTCATTTTGTTGCTCTTGATTCCATTATCTAGGCTTAAGCTTCTTCCCGTGCTTATCCTTTGGAATTTCGAATGACTCTTCAAGCGCAATCCTATGATCCCTCTCCATTCCAAACCATGTCTCTATCTTTGTCCTCCAATATCCGAAATCTTCATTTTCATAAGGAGGTGGAGTGTAAATGTCATCCCTAAACTTGTCTTCCATTGTTTTCTCCTCTAGCTTTCTTTGCTCCCTTGACGGTTAGTCCAATAAGAGCGGTCCAAGTTCTGATACCACTTGTAAGATCGATGTCGGTTTCTAGAGGGGGGATGAATAGCAATTCTAGATTTGTTCTTTACCTACGTTGTTAGTGCGCAAGCAGAAATACAATAAAAACTAAACAAAAATAACAAACAACGCTAACAAACCTATTTACGTGGTTCGGAGATGAAGACTCCTACTCCACGACATTCCGTGAGGTGGATGATCCCTCGATCCTTCGACGGATCACTCCCTGGATTCCCTCCGGCTAGCTCGTATAGCTCCTTGTGGGTGGAGAAACCTCACCACAATCCCAAGTACACTTCTGAGCTCTCAAGACTACTAACAAGCCTTAACCAAGCTTGTTTCGTCAAAGCCCCCAGCTCAAACCGAGTTCTCTTTAAATAGAACTCAAGTTGGAAAACCCGCTGGCAGTCGACTGCTCCCCACTCAGATTCGACCGTTGACAACCCTAACGTTCGAATTCTGGGTGCTACCAATCGACTGCCCCCAGTGCAGTCGACTGGTCCTGGGTCAGAAGCCTACTGTGAGTTTCTGTTTGTGCTGGCAGTCGACTGTTATATCACCAGTCCACTGCCCAGCCTATACAAACACTCTCCCTCACTCCAACGACCCTCCTCCACGCGTGCCTTCAGGTGCACTCCCTTGGCTTGCCCCTTGATGTCTTCTTCCACCGGCTATCATCCCTCGGATGCGCACATAAGCCTTCCCTTGGCTTGTCTCCATGCCACCCTTCACGTGTGCCCTTGTAGTCCACTTCCCTGCTTGCTATTGGAGTCCTCATCCCTTGGCTCTTGTCCCTTTATGACTCGGCTGACTCTTCACCAGCAGCCTTGACTATTGCCTTCGCACCCTCTTCATCTTTGGCACTCGTCCCTCAGATGCACACAAGCGTCCATCTTGTCTCCATGCCATCCTTCAACTACGCCTCGATGTCCGCACTCCTCGGCTCATCATCCCTACTATACCAAGGTCCCTCGGGTGCACACTGTTGATGCAGTCTGACCCTGATTGTTATTTTAGTGTTAACACCGATTTCAGTTTAGGTTGTTGATCATGATTATGGTTAAGTCCTGATCGGGGATTAGGCATGGTATGGAAAATCCTAGCTTGGAGGGCTAGGTGTTGAAAATGTTAGTGAGAGCCCTAGAGCCAATCATATGATGATTACTTTTTGGACTCAATGTATTATATTCTTGTATATATATTTCTTATATATAAAGGCATTTCTTATGGTTATTGTACTTATGTGTATTGGTGCCAAATAACTTAGTATAATAACGTCCTTGAGTAGAAGGTTCTTATCTATATCAATCGATTAGTTGAATCGATAGTGAGATGATATAGAGAACACTACTCTTAATTATTCCTAGTCAAGTATTAACATTCAAGGACAATGTTAATGCATAGAGACTAGCATGTAGGTCAACATGATGACTTGATCTCACAAGTCATGGATATGAGATATCAAGTTGACACATGAGTATACATTAGAGAATGTATACTGAATGACCCACCATGAGAAAGTATCATGGATCATTATATGAGTGTCATATACTTTCTCATGTGACTATTAGTATGACTATTAGTCCTTAGACCTGAAGTCACCATAGTTCCCTACATAAGGAGTTATGTACTTTGGTTTCGTCAAACGTCACCCGTAACTGGGTGGACTATAAAGGCGATTACTGGGTATGTAACAAATTATACGGAGGGATGTGAGTGATGTAGATGGGATCTATCCCTCCTATATGACGGGAGAGATATCATAGTCTTGATAGAGAGAGATCACTAAGTGCATGGCCATGCCCAAATAAGGCAATATGAGATATTGAGCTTATTTGATTATAGTGAGTCTACTTGGAGTTCAAGACACATAGATTGATTGGAGGATGACACAGTCTATGCCTCATGAAAGATCAATCTAGATATCAAGGATAGAAGGACATTGTCAAATATTGTGATGGTCACAATTATTAGTCACATTGGTGATGTTGGATCTCAACATTCTTGTAACTTGGGTAGCAATGATGTGTTGTTAGATACCGCTCATTGCTTATGTTTCTAAGAGGTTAGAAGCATTGCCAACGTTACAAGAACCTATAGGGTCACACGCAAAGAACAAATAGATGGAGAGAAATGAAGTCAAGTTTGACTTGGCTAAATATGGAAAGTCCATAAAAGGCAAGTTTGACTTGACCCAAATCCAAATCAAGTTTGACTTGACTTGGTTCCACTTCAAGTTAGACTTGACATGGGAGAAGAAATGGAGTCAAGTTTGACTTGACTAAATATGGAAATTCCATAAAAGGTAAGTTTGACTTGACCAAAAGGCCACCTCACCTTGACTTGACCAAGTGATGACTTGGCTTGGTTTCCCCCCATTTGAATTTGAATTCAAATTGAAAGGGGATTAAGGAAGGCCACCTAATGGCCATTAGTGGCCATTATGGCCGGCCACTTAATGGCCATTAATGGCCATTAAGTGGCCGGCCACAAGAGAGAACAAAAAGGGGTTTTTGTTCCATTTTTCCATTAAGTGGTGTCCTCTCTTCTTCCTCTCCAATTGTTGGACTTCTTCTTCTCCTTCTCCTCTTGGCCGAATCCTATAAGGTGCTAGCACACCTAAAGGATTTCATCCATCTACTTTTGTTCGCGTGGATACTTCTAGAGGGACGACACTTGACGTCCTAGAGATTCGACATCCAAAGGAGCGAACGGGATTAAACGGGGCACGCATCAAAGGTAAAATGTTTATCCCTTTTTAGATCTAGGAGTAGATCGGGTTTTGAAGCATGTAAACGAGCACTCGTAATTTTTGAAATGGCTTTCTTCGCTCGGATCCTTGCTATTGGGGCTTTCGGGGTTTCCGCGACGCGAAAAAGCGATTTTCGTGGCCCGAAAAACCCTACAGTGGTATCAGAGCCACGAGCGAAGCTTGTGCTCGTTTTGTTTTTATTTTTTTTTGTATTAGATACAAAATTTAGATAAATATATGCTTCTGTGATTTTTCTAAATTTTAGAATTTTTTTAGTAATTTTTCTCGTAGAGGCAAAGCGACGAGTGCGAAGCACTTGTAGACTTGGCCACTGAGAAAAACTTCTCCGAAACGGCAAGTTTCGCCCAAATGGTTTTTGGGACAGCGGGTTAAGGCACTGTATAATCGCAAGAAGACACTCGTGAAGGTTATTTCACGAGTAGGGGCGCTGCCCCTAACCCCGCAAGGGGCCTTGTCTCGCGATTACGCCCGAAACCCGCTTACCGGGACCGCCGCGGAGTTGTGACTCGGAAAAATTCTAAAAATCAGTAGAAAAATTGTATAAAATTTATAAAATTACATAATTTTGAATTATGTACAGAAGTGTGATGATCATGGCCCAAAACCCTATTTTAATTAGATTAAAATATATGTGTAATTCATATTACGGCCTGCGTGCCGTTATTTGTGTTGTGGGTGTTGTATTGTGATTGCAACCTGCGTGTCAGTTTTTTTTTATTATTATTTTTATTAAAATTATTTTAAGACTCGAATGTAACTCGAGTATAAATTTTGTAATGTACAAAATTAACGATGAAGGCAATTCTGGAGAAGACGGACTCATGGGAAGCAAGCCAACAACACATAGGGTTCTGGAAGGAGGAGCTTGGAGAAGCTGCTTCCTAGACCCTAGGTTGACCAAAAGATCTTCTCATTGGCTTGAGAAGATCTTAGTAGGGCCATGACTAATCACACTTAATTTTCTTGTATATTTTATTTTTGCTTATATGTATGTGATGCATGTTAGTATAGAATAGAATATACATGAGTGTATGTGATGCACATGTAATGTGGGAACCACATTTTGATGTGCACCTAGTACACATTTAGGTTAAATTAGATTTAATAAATGCCTACATACGATGCACATCATCGATTAGATTAGATCTAAATCGAAATCAACTCGTATATGCCTAACGAGCCTTGATACCCATCACTACCATGATCATATGCAATTGTTGAATCTGCCAAAGCAGAGCAATGCATTTAATCTTGGTGGGATGCGGAGGGACAACCTTGGTCCCACCTATCACGCTTGGGTTAGATTGAGCTCAATTAGATTGAGTAACTAGTTAGCTCAATTGGATCGAGCCTAACTATAGGCATATTCCAATAGTTGGAAAGGTAGGACAAGATCGCATTTATCAATAGTCTTGGGCGATTTAGCCAAAGCTAACTCAAGATTATTCATAAATGTTAATTCTTGATCCTATAAACAAGAGTTGCATAGAGATGTAATTGGTAATTGGTACCTACCGATCATACTAAGTCTTGGGCAATTTAGCCAAAGCTAACTCAAGGCGTAGTATGATGTGGATCTTGACCTACGAGAATTATAGTTAGTTGGTGTGGATCTAGTAGTGTGGTTTTACCACATCTATGACTTGATTCTACCAAAGCCCTATAATTCAGTGGGAGCATCATTTAATTAAAGGCCTAGCTAAATGAAATATGATACAATGGTGGATATTTATTTTCTGCATTCTTATGTTGTAGATTACCATGACAAACACGAACACTCTCTCTCTGCGATCTGTCCTTGAGAAGGACAAGCTCACTGGAGCTAATTTCCTGGACTGGTACAGGAACTTGAGGATAGTCCTCAAACAGGAACGTAAGCTGTACATTCTAGAGCAAGCAGTTCCTGAAGCACCACCATCCTCAGCCATCCGTAGCGTTAGAGATGCTCATCAGAAGCATCAAGACGACGCGTTAGACGTATCGTGCCTAATGCTATGCTCCATGTCCTCTGAGCTTCAGAAGCAACACGAGAACATGAATGCCTACGATATGATTGGCCACCTCAAGCAATTGTATCAAGGGCAGGCAAGGCATGAGAGGTTTGAAGTGACTCAGGCCCTCTTTTCATGCAAGATGAAAGAGGGAACCTCTGTAGGAACTCACGCACTCAAAATGATTGGGTACGTCGAGAACCTCGAGAGGTTGGGGTTCCCTTTGGGCCAAGAGCTAGCAACCGATCTCATCCTGCAATCGTTGCCGGAGAGTTACCGTCAATTCGTCATGAATTACAACATGAACGAATTAGACAAACCACTGCCCGAGATACTCAGCATGTTGAGAACTGCTGAGCCTAATCTCACCACTGCCAAGTCCAGTACCGTCCTTATGGTACAAAAGGGCAAGGGAAAGGGAAAGGGTAAGGGCAAGTGGAAGCCCAAAGGTAAGGGTAAGAACCCAAACCAAGGGCGAAGCCAGCTCTTCACAACTCAAACCTAAAAGGTGGGGTTGCTAAGGATGCTACCTGCTTCCAC